>JACSZP010022106.1:0-12370 GCA_016161895.1 Pinna nobilis
ACACCTGAATAAAATACCATTTTCAGGTGACATCGAAGAAGTACCAATGTCCAGCGTACTGAAAGGTTGGTCCTAATCCCTTTAACAGGTAGAGCTATCGACAACTACGTAATACCTGTATTTGGACAGAATTATTAATGAAATTGTATATGGCAATATAACATAATATATAGACGTCATATCCGTTATTGCCTGTAAAAAGGATAAATTCTACTCAGTAACCTTCATTGGAAAGGTTTCCGGTCCAGCCATCTTTGCAGCCAAAGTGACACGCCCCGTATATGCTATCACATGTGCCTCCAAAACAGTTTTCACTGCATTTCTCTAAGCATCCTGGTCCCTACTCTCCTTCGTCACAACCTGGTATGAATCGATTTATATAATTATTTGAGCTTCTATTCAATACAACAAGACAATGGTATTTATACTGATAAGTCAACAACGATCAAGACATACCGTGTGTTTTATGAATACTTGAAAAAATCCTTACACGGCAGTAAAATGGTTATTTGTACTTTTATGTAATAGATTTATAATTTATTATCATATTTATATTTAGTCACTAATATTAAAGTTTCCTCTAATTTCTGAGAAATATGTACTGATTCTACTCAGTACTAAGTCATAGCTCTGTTTCCCACTTTAAATATGTTTTCAAATATAGTGGTATCAATGGATAAATTTTGGATGCACACAGAATGTCGCATTCTGAAGGAATTTCAAATATTAAAGTTTTACTCGGACAATGTAAAACAAAATCTGCTAATTTTCATACAGCCATCAATCGAAACTACTGTTTTAAAACATTGTACAAAGGTTGTATTGTCTATAGCCAAATTTTTAAGTTGTATCAAAGAAATGTTTCAATTGATCTCCCTTGCATTCAGTTGTAGTACACAGTTCTTTACTTTCTATTTTCATTTCGACATTTAGGTATTATATGGCATTATCCTCTATTTCTATGCAAAATATTTCTGTCGTTCACTTGTCCATATACCCAATCAAACAAAAATTAATACAGATCCATGTTTAGTTTCAGTATTAAATAGTCAGTTTGGATAGGTGTTTACCAAAGCAAACGGTTAAATTGAAAATTTATTTTCATTTTATCGATTAAATTTTTCCAATTCATGTTTTTAATCTTTTTATAAGGGGGTGCACATTGTATAAGTGTTAATTTACATTCAGGCTTAGTATTCTAAAACGACCCACATGAAAATCAATATCTTAGACATCTATCAATTTTTCCTCATTGAAAATTTAATTTGAGACAGATAATTTCATTGCATTTTATGTTCCTGCTTCAAGCATGCTAACTTCCGATTGACATTTTGATTTGTTTCCTCTAGATTGTTATTTGTAGAATCTGTAATTTGAAACAATAATAATGGGGATATGCTCAGTAGGATTTCACTCACTTAAATTGACTTAGCTATTGACTATAATCTAACGTTTGAGTTTATTATTTCTTAAGATTTAATGTTTTGTTTCTTTATCCAAATTTTATAATGACGATATATGTACTTGAATTTGTATATCGATGTTTTTACAAGAATATTTTCTTGAATTGCTCCATTTTTTACCTTAAATAGAGAAAAATTAAATTTAATTCTGATTTCTGCTAATGTATTTATAAAGATAAATTATTATTATTTTGAATGAGAATTCCAGTATCTAATATCATCTTGATTATAGACTAGAAATATGCCGTGACATGGCATTTCTATTTTGGTTTACATTTAAGTATTTGTAGAATCATGTTACGAAGTCTTCTCGCTTTTCTGTTTTTTTTTTTCTTTTTTGATTTGATACGGCTTTTTTTAAATAAGAAGTTAAGCTAAGAAACGTATTAAAGCAACGTGTGCTTGATAAGAAATAAGTACAAAACAAGAACCACATTTTATCGTGCTTGATTTTAACAATTATTTCTCCTAATTGGTTTGTTGGTTGTAGTGTTGCTTAAGTCCCACTTAAGAATTTTTTATTGATATCGAGACGCCAGCAATGCCAGTGAGGTGCTAATAATATTGCATATTTGTTGCAATTATGCCCATTGAGAAATGGATTTATTCAATATACTGGCACTTTTTACCGAACCGTTAGGGAAATTAAAATATGTAATGTAATTGTTCACGTTTTATATATGTACAACTAAATATCTTTCCCAGAACACTTCTTAAAAGAAATGGCCAAATTAGCTTTCTCTCATATTATCTTTTCATTAACATCTTTACTGCCCTGGTCAGGAATCGATATCACCATATTTCTTGTTTCTATATTCAGAACAGTATATTCTTTCACATAAGCATTGATTTATTTTATTTTTACATAACTGTTTGTGAAACCTTAATTTGTAGATACGTTTCAGTGCCATCACAGAAATTTAACGGCATATATTTCTCTCACAGTAAAATAGAATCCTAAAACAAACTCTGACAACTCCAGTTGCATTATGGTAAAAACGATCCAACTGGGTTATCAATGATCGCGATTAGGTCAACGTACATGAGTCATTACACATGCAGGTACAACAACATTAAGACAATCTATTTGATATAAGACATTACTTTTATTACAGTAGAATCCTTTCCGACCAGCAAAGCATTCATGTGAACATGAACCGTCTATATTATTACATGAACTGTTGAAACAGTTATCACATGGACTGGAACAGTTCATACCGAAGAAGCCAGTACTGCAAACTGAAGAAACAAGAACGACTTGCCTTTTATACCATGATACTGATCAGTGTTAAGCACGTCTATCAGATTATTTTTTGAACATACATGTATCTCAAATATTCTATGCCAGTGTGTTACCTAAAATGGTTTCGGTATTATTAACTGTGATTGTATTAGTTGTTAATTGCAACGTCGGTATTATTTCAATGTTTCTAAAGATATTTGGTCTCATTGCGCATTGTCAAAATGTGCATGACTAGAGCAATACATTGTGATTACTTGAATATGCATTCTATTAAGGCCCGCTTAAAATTGAGAATAAACACATTATTATACATGAAACCTTTCGATATTTTCCACTGCGATTACTTTGAATTGTATATTGCATAATGTATAGAACCTTTATCGCATCTGAATCCGTAATAAGTAGCAGCACAGCCATTGTCACATCCACCGTGGGCTTTGTTACAAGTCTCGCCGTTCAGACAGTTTCCACTACAATCACTCTCACAGGAAGTTCCGTATGTACCGTGTTCACAGCCTGAAGTTTTGAAATATAATAATGTATGAAAATGTCATTTTCCCTTTCGATGTATTTTATTTCAATTGTCTCCTTAACTCCTTAAAATATAGATTGGATGTTGCTAGATTATAAATAGCATTAAAATGTAACCTCCTATAGGAGTCGTTGATATGTGTCAGCAACCAATTTATAGGTTTTCTTGATAACTAATTATTTCTGATTTTTTTTTTATCTTGGCTCAAAATTAGAAAAAAATTCCTGTATTAGTTTAAATAAAGGAGAAAGAAATGTCTTAACTTACCAAAGACTTGAACTTCAAATAGTTCAAGTTGTACACAATAAAGTGGTTGGTTAGGATTTATACAGGTATCGTGCCTTGACTTATACACAGTGACATAGCGGTCAGTAGCATTACACGGTACTGTAAGTACATCACTAGGATAATGGTAGCTCTGTTGGCCGTTGTTGTCTATATAACATAAGTCACCAGGCAGCCAGTTCGATGTATCAGACACGTATAACGAGAAACCAGACAGTCTGAAGGTGGCGGAAGCTGGAAAGTGAAATACTTAATACATACATGTGTATCAATCGTTTAATGAAGGGGTTTTAATTTAACTTTTTTTAAACTGTTTAAACACACGAAGGAGGGATGAGTACTTGGATTCACATGATACTTCATATATTGAATAATAATTAGATGTCGTATAAATGTTTGTTGTTAGACACCGTATCATGTCTCGGAACAGAATGAAGAAAAATGCCAAAATAAGCGAAACACAAAGATCCGAAGAACAAAAAGGAAAATTGGATATAGAAACATTATGCAGGATTGTTTTACCGCCAAATTTGTAGCGGATATTGAACTCTGTTCTAAATGACATCATATGTTTTTTCCTCAATTTTCAGTCAAAATTTCCAAACTATGAGAATGAAAATAGAACTTAGGCAATTATTAACATCAAAAATTTAGATTGCTGTTGGATTGGCATTGCAATTTTCATCTAAACAAACAAAACATACTTCTACTACTCCTTTGGATGATGATGATGATTTTATAATAACGTGCAATTAATCCATTGTTTGTCAATGATGTCGCAAAATTCTAAATCTAATGTCATCAGTCATATTCCCAAAATGGAAAGAAAAACGTGATATTATATAGTGAAAAGAATCCCTTGTGTTTTTGTTTACAATCCCACTGAAACGTTTTGCCACCCTGTATTAGAGTAGTCGCCTTCAGACTAGGGGGTCAGGGTTTGATTCCCCTTGATTGGATAACTTTCCTTTTGATAATATAATGCACAACTCATTTCTGTGTCAAAAATGGAGTGGAGTTCTCACTAACTAGATAAATGGAGTATGTAACTGGTAGCACATATACAAGACAATGTGTGTTAGTTAAGAGGAGAAGCGAGAAAATATAATTGTATATTGATGGACTGTGTAAAGCAAAAACCATAGGCGGAATAAGGAATAATGCAATATTGGTCATGAAAGTGACATTGGACAGTCGTTTACCATCTTCTATAATGTATTACAATAATAAAGTATTACCTATGAAAGGATCATAATCAATTATCAACCTACACGATCCTGACGAAATATGTTTTATTTTCTTTCAACACATATATTTCGAATAAATCAAAATACTTGGTGAATCGTACTTACGGGTTTCTTTCCTACTGTATATTCTGACACTATTTATTACATAAACATCACCGAGATCAACACGCCACCAGCTTCAGGTATATACCCATATTCAGTGACAGCACATGAGTTATCCAGTACATCCTGACTGACGTCACCGTCCACAGCCTCATCAGCCAACCACTTGTCACTGTACTGACTGGTACTCATATCTGCTGACTTGTTCACAGACAGATTCACTGCAAAGAAAAGAAAACATATATACTTCAATAAAATTCTATCTAGCTTGTGTTGTTTTCATTAACCGACATGTTGTTTCTGATAATGGCAATGTACTTCTTATAAAAATCATGACAATTGCTAATGACTCGTTTATCTGTGAAGACCGACAAAATTGATGAGTGAATTTTACGATTTATATCATATTGTAGTTCATATATGCATCCTATCCTACTCTGTACGGCCTTCCCAGTTCATCGTTTTTACGACATACACCCTTTTTATAATTATAGATAAGTTTGAGAGACAGAGTCTACAGGGGAAAAAACTCTTTAAACATGTCTTTTAGTTCGACTATTAAGACTTCTTTTGTGTGTTGACAACTTGTTTTTTGTTTTCTCGGGGTTTTGTTTTTGTTTGTTTTTTGTTTTTGTTTTTGTATAATTACAGTTTCTTTGTGTCCGGTAGGAGATTTGGTGTGCATTAAAGCAAAACCGGTTACACTACTGTTCTAAGTTTATAGATTCGGCCTCGTTAATGTAAAACTGGGATCACATAAAAAAATAATATGAAGGCAGTTAACATACAATTTTATTTCTAGCCGTACTTACCGAGGCTGACTACAATTTGTGCAGACTGCAGCAAAACAACGATGCCAGTTGTCCGCATTTTTCACTATCTATACGTCATTTCTACCTACAATGATAATGGTCGTACATCAGACATTTCAAATCTATATACAGTTTGTTGCCGTTTTTAAATTCCTTTCTTCCAATTGTATGTTAAGAATTGACTTATTCAAACTTTCCGATTATAGAATAACATTAAATGAAAGTTTACTCTTATTTCATTTTCAATGTTCAATTTCTAATATAAAATGGGTGAAATAGAAGATACCAAGGGGCAGTCCACATAGAATAAGTCAACGACAGACAAAATCGTGGGCAAAACAAAAAGGAGACATATATAATATCTGTCAAAGAAGTGGCCGACGAAGGTAGCTACATTGAGAGGAATACAAAAAGGTAAGGAAACAAAACACGAAGAAAGAAGACATATAGATAGTTGGGAAAACACGGACCCAGAGGTGGGATCACGTGCCTAGGAGGAGTAAATGATCCCCTGTTGACCGATCACACTCGCCGTAAGCCGTATATCAAGATCAGGTAAACAGAGTTATCCGAGTGAAGATCAGTAATAATTCAGTATTGAAGAACGGTCTATCAACCACTATGAAACACGTCAGACAGCATTTGCCCCAATGAGGTGTCGTATCGACAAACGACACCATAGTACCGAACGTATAATTTACGAAGAACGGACTTTAACCAAGACTGTTGGAACCCCTAATCATACGCTGAACAAACTATTGTATATTGAACCAGTTGTGAATTCCGTATATAGGATATGAGGATGTAATATTGCTATATAAATACGGGAAAATTACGATGATGAACCCCATGTTATCCTGTTTATCATTAATTTGAGTTCTGGTATGGTATGGTATCGTTGTTTAACGTCCCACTTAAGAATATTTCACTCATATGGAGTCGTTACCGTGTGCCGGTGAAGGGCTACAAATTTTGCCTATGCTCGGAACTACTGGCTGTAGAGCAGGGAGGGTTCTTTAACGTGCCAACACCTAATGTGCCACGGGCCTCGGTATTTAATGTCTCATCAGAAGGACAGGGACGGCCAACCGCGGAGTGGCGCTGACGCAGCTCGAACCCGGATCTTCCAAATCGCAGTCGAACATGCTAAACCCTCCGCCACGGAGCCCCCTAACTTGAGTTCTATGTTTAGTAAAATATCAAAGTGGGAATCAGACGTTGAAACTAGTTTTTATTATCTCCTTAGCTCACTGGGGTATATCGAATTGACAAAGGAATAGAATTTATTATTAATATTAATAGATAAAATGTCGTCTTTATACCTAAATGTCGATTTGAAGCCATCAGTTAGAGACATTTTCTTCTCATATGAAAGCTTTTGATTAAAATCTGCCAAATAAGAATAGAAAACAGGTTAGCTTATAGACAAGAGCAATTTCTTCCAATGGAACTTCTAACATACTTCTGGGAGGCACGGTCACCAAATACTATGAAAATGTTGTCAGTTAGGAAATTTAGTATATTTCTAAATCACTGTCAATGTTTTTAATGTATATCTCAGGACAAAATAGGCTACAATGAAAGAACAAACATTAACAGTGAAACAAATATTCCATCTTTTAAATGAATCTGTATGCTTACAGTGCTGTATAAGCTTTAGAATGATATTAAAGATATATATTTAATATGAAGATAAAAATGCAAGAATTGTCTTCTGTCTCTTGATATATCAAAATAGGCATAGAATTACTTACATAGTTTTGTTTAGCACACTTCATTCAGACATTTAACCAGTGCTGTACAAGCACCATGTTAATATTCATAATATATTTCCATGTTCCCCTCTCAGCGTTCGTTTTGTCCTTCATAACATTTAACATAAGACTGATTTTTTCTTCCGCGTTACTCAACACGTAAGTTTAAAGTTTAAAAAGATCGATAAAAATAGTCTTTCAAACGTCAGCCATTTTCATGATTATTTCAATATGAATGGCTATTATGTTAAACAATAGATAATTAATACACGTTTGGTAGTAACAAATATGAAAGACAGAGCATTCGCTATACATTTTAAACCGTCAATACAGGAAACGTTTAGCCGAGAATAATGCTCTTTTTCGGCGGGGGTATAAAAATTTAAGTCGTATGTTAATAACCGATGTCTTCTGTCACAGTAGATGTTCACACGTGAAGAATGTCTTACTGCGGGTGGGAAATTACTTATCATACATGACTTATTCCACAGCAGATATCAACATGATGCCCTAATTAATCTTAGGGTAGAGTAACCCAATACAGAAACAGTGACTCAATATATATAGTGACAGATCGCAGCGCTTATGATAAATAAGTGTTGTCTACAATTCTAAGTAATGCCTAGTCTCTGACGGGATATAGCCATAATAGTATGTGAATATGTGTCTATTATATGTATGAATGAAGTGTGAAAAAAAAGTTCTAGACAGAATAAAACGCCATTTTATTTCTTTTTTTATATTCTTTTTTGTTTCCATCCGAATTAGCACACAGAAAACATGCACAGAGATACGAATACACTGTAATTGTACGGATAAAATCTACAATGATAAGGGTCATAATTACTTAATGAGTGTTTTGTGAGGTTTTGATAAGGATTCTCACGCATCAAATGGTACTCACAATCTATAGTTACGGTCTACATGAACAATTCTACATTCTATTTTGACTTGAAGACAAAGCCAAGTATACCCGTCAATCTGTTACTTGTTATCGCTGTACGATGAATCTTCAAGTATGATTCCACCTTGTTATTTACCATCATATATACTAATAAATACTGACTAGAAGACACAGTTCTGCGGCAGTTCTTTTTGCCGGTTTTCTTCTTCTTGTTTTGGAAGAGACGTTTAGCTTTAAATGTCATTCGAAGGGACGGCCTAGGCAGAGTGTTCACCTTTTGTGAGGTTGTCTGTTCGAATCCGCACAACGCTGCTTTTGACTTTCAATGTCTTTCGAATGCAACCGTAGTAACTGAGGTCCCGTGTCACAGTAGGTGTCGGCCCGTTATAGAATCCACACTTAGTCAACCTTTACCGGAACACGATGACGTTTCTATATAAGTGAAAGATTCTCGAATACGACACCAGCACAACCAACATGTTATTTGGACGTCTAGTGTCCTGTTTTTCAGATAAAACAGTAAATTGTCCAGTGTCACAGTAAACATCTTTAACATCACTCCCTGCTCAATTACGTCATGTGCAAAGGATAAACAGAAATATTTATTCCACTCAAATACGTTCAGTGACGTTTCTTTATTAGGAAAATGCTTTTGAATGTAACATTAAAGAAGAACAACAATTGTAATTACTACATCTCCAACAATCAACATGGACTTATTACTACTTTTCGTATACATTGATATTTTTCTGTACACCTGTTAACATCTATTGTTTTTCATGTCTTTTATGTGCACAATTTAAGAGATCATTTTTTCTACATTAGTTTGGCTAATGGCGGCTATATTTCATAATTATATTCATGTTTTGTTCCTCTGTACACTGTTGATATGAGATTATACGCTCTAGACTATTTTTTCGTGACAATAATTTCATGATTTCCAATTCCGACCTTTTCGTTCTTGTAAAAAACGCTGTATCACCATTGCTGTCGATATGTATATGTGTAAGAGCTATGCTCTATACAGTTATCTTTGTTTCTTATTGTTATGTGTTCGGTCAATATATGCTCAGCGAATGCTCTTTTAATCGTAGAGAATAATGTAAATATGCTGTCTTATAGTCGTCTCTCAATAGTTCCTTTTAACGCCGCTGTGATTTCCAGTGTTATAAAATATGGTTTATAATGCTTCATGAATAAACGATAAAAATATATACATAAAAAGGTCAAGATAACAAACAAAGAACGATCTCGTAATTCCTATTAGGAATACAAAATAAATAATTCGGCAAACACATATCCCTGAGCACATCTGATGTGGTATCAGGTGCCTAGGAAGAGTAATGTTCCCTTGTTGACCGATCACAACCATCGATAGCTCTTTATACACATCGGAAATTGGAGTAATCCGTAGTCAAATGTATACTTTACATATTATCAGTGTATCAATACATATATTATCAAGTCATACAAAGCTATTCCAAAAATATCTATGTCTTGTTGTCAACATAAATATACATCACCAGTACTTTCAATTGCTTTATCCTATTCACATCGTCAAAATCTCTTATGCTACTGTACATCATCCAATATTTCACAACAAACATGGAGTTGTAAATAACTGGCTTTTTCTTTCATGCATTGTTTTAATTTTCTACTTTATTCATTCTACAGTGAACGCTTTTAGCACCATCTTATTTCACTTTGAATGTGGGTCGGCTTATATTTGCATTCTCATTCTATCCTATATTATTGCATGAGTATTTAGTTCTGAAATTCTGCACTTCTACCTTGTGATTTATAAGATCAAAATAATTGTGTATTTGTGTACGTGACGTTGCTCTCAGTCTGGAGTATATTATAAGTGTTAGTATCCGTATAATTCATTTGTAGTCCCTGGTATGTTCTGTTTTCAGTATTTCCAGTACTTCCGTTTCCCGTCCCCGGCTGATAGGCTGTTCCGCGCCCACTTCCATTTGCAGGTAACACGGGGCTAGTTGAAGAGCCTTGTTGAGTTTGTAGCCTAGGTGGGTTATTTGTTGTTTTTCTGACATGACGACAAAATAAGAAGACAGAAATCACTAGACCTATGATTGTGAGCACGTTGGTAACGACGAGGATTATGACGCTGGTATTACTGTTGTTAGCTGATGATGTTATATCTCTGCCTGAAAACATGACAAATAACAGAACAATAACTATATAACAGGGGATACTGACATCTTATTTAGTGAAGGGTGCATTTTTTCCAAATCCAAGAGATTTTAATTACAAAACCCCAATCTCGAAAAGATACTATTATGTCTGTAGACTATGTTAATTATTTGTCTGTATTGTTGTTTCACGACGCACCCAAGAACCATTCAATTATACATGGAAACAATGTGTTCCGGTAATATGACACGACTTTTGCCTTTGCTCGACTCTCCCTCCGTAGGGGAGGGAGGGCTTATCAATGTACCAACATCTACAATGACATTGCAGCTCTGTATTTGCGGTCTCATTCGATAGTCAGGGAACACCATCCAAAGCCTGACCCGGATTCCAACAACCGAACTCATGATCAGAAGCCGACTAGGCTCAGCATCAAACGATGACAGTCGTATGATAATTTGATTATCTTAGCCCGTATTTTATTAAAATAAGCAGTGTACATTTCAATAGGAGCAGATATTCAAAGAAAAAAAAGTTAACTACAATATTATTATCATCGGAGATTATATATATACAGAAACAACTTTTAAACAAGCATTATCTTATTTTATCCTCTGTCGGGACAACTTCAAATAAAATGACCCCATAGACTCTAAATGATAAATCACTCGAACAAATATATGTTCATACCCAAAGACATATAACCTGTGTGACAACCATTTGTTTGATATATAAATGCCAAAGTACCGCAAAGTATCCATGGGAAACTTTAGAATAAAGATAAAGAATAATTACCGTTTACATTCAGGACGTACACACGTGTTCTTATAGGTATTCATTTTGTCAAAATAGAACCCGATAGAGTCAACACTGGACTTGAACACTTACAGACACCTAGGCATTCTCCAGTCTGGTGATGACAAGATTCAGAACATTCTAAACATGATTTGGAACAATTATGGCCGTAAAAACCCCGTCTGCAACCTGAAAACATACATTTGCAAAGTGCATTACAGCTATAATTATATATTTGCAAAGTGCATTACAGTCACAATTTTATATATACAGTAAAACCTCGTCGTACCGCCTCCTTTGGTTCTCTGTTAATTTGGCGCTATTATTAGTGTGGCGGTATATCGAATTTCCAACGATTTATTTGCCTTGGGTTTCTTATAAACGCTTGGGAACTGTTGTTATCCTACTCAACATCGAGAATAACTCGTTTTCTCTTTGACGTTTCCATTTCAACCGAGACAACAAACATGCGTGGATGAATTACATATCAATGAGTTTTATTGCAGGTGTTTTACTGCAGAAGAGGTCACCTGTAGTAAAGACAATAGTAGGTGTTAATGGTCTTTTACTCAATTTTAGACGGCGGCCGTTTACGATGATAATTGTAGGCACCGGGTACAATACAAGTATGTAATCCATTGAATATGGTAATTTTAATGTATATAGTGTACGTTTGACAATTTGTTCTGCAAATACGATGGCGGTATAACGAAGGCATTAACATGGTGGGAAATCAGTCCTTAGAAATTCAATAGCGTTATGCGAGTTTGGCGTTACAAAGAGGGAAGGTATAATGAGGTTGTACTGTAGATATATTTATGAATTAAAACCAGTAGTAAAATGATGTTGATGATAATCGAGATTGAAATAGACTGTTCTTAGTCATGTTCATCATCATAGCTTCATCACACTGTAACGGAACAAAAATCGTAATCATAAAAAATATTGAATTATTGAACCTAAAAGTAAGATATATGACAGTTATAATATATTGATTTATATTATTGTCAATTTATAGATAAAAGTACAGTAAAAAGTGACCTTCATTGCACAGATCTCCAGTCCATCCATCTATGCAA
>JACSZP010022107.1:0-11972 GCA_016161895.1 Pinna nobilis
ATATATATACATTTATTGTTTATATATACATGTATGTGTATGCGCATTCCCACCTTTGCTTGAAACTTTGAAATATATTTTCTGAAATATTCATACAAAGCTTTGAATTTTACATAACTTAGAAAGTGATTACAAACAGCCTACAGGTGAATTTTGAAATAGATCAGTGAAATCGACAGGTGCGACATACATGTACAAGTTACAAATAAATGTATAAGGAGTACACACTTTCCCACGTGCATATTCGTCTTTCTAGGTGAATTCGCCCAAAATGTACGTTTATCTAAACACACATTAGCTACATAATCACTTGAATAATTTATATCTGAAAAATATTCTAATCATTCGCTTGTATGTTACCATTTAGGGTGTCATCAAAACTAACAAATACTACCGAATTCGCTTTGATGTTTCGTTTGTACGTACTTTACCTATCTCGTCGATGAGAAAATACCTGTGTCATAAAAATACTGGAATAAAGATTACACAGGGTCAGTGATAATGTCAGGCGAAGTCACAAATGTCAGCTAAGGTGAAAGTAGGAATGATTTATAGAAACTCTCTCTCTCTCTCTCCTTCTCTCTCTCTCTCTCTCTCTCTCTCTCTCTCTCTCTCTCTCTCTGCCGCTATACGACAGCTGACAATGTACATCTATCAGTTTTAAACGGTTACTAATAAATGACACAAAAACTTAACCAGTAAAATGCAAAAAGGTTCACTGCGTTCGGTAAATCGGCGACGGATTGCAATTGTCCAAATAAATTAAATAACTGTATAAGAAAATTTATACAATTAATACATTGCAATTGCAATTTTAGATTTAGGGTCGACCATGTAAACTGAATTTATAGTGTTCTTAGTGTAATTCCAAATTCAGGAAGACTTTTTGATTGACCGCCGTCGTCAAGAAGTTGTGAGAGGGGTGTACCCCAGGTCCCGGGTTTATATATGCACAAAATGCATGTACTGAACATCGCGGATCCAGGATTTTTTTCCAGGGGTGGGGGTTCGAGATTTTCCAGGAGGGTCCAACTTGCAAAAAGGAAATACCTTTCCCTGTAAAAATTAGAATTTAAGCATAATTGACCAATATTGGTATATATTTTGCAAATTCCGGGGGGGGGGGGGGGGGGGGGNNGGGGGGGGTCTGTCCCCTTCTGGATCCGTCCATGCTGAATGTCCATTTGGTAACATTAGGTGCATGAAACACTAAGGCTTACTTTAAATAATATTGTATAGATTATTTCGTTAATGCGCCATCATGAGTTTGATTTTCTTTCTCGCGTTGCACTGAATTACTTATTTATACGAATTCTATTATAAGACAAATTTCTTATTTTACGGTTCACTTTTGGGACAGGGCACAGATAAGGTAGGTTATGTACATATAAGTATACATAATCACATTTTTATTTAATTCGGCATATTAGACCTGATACAACAGAGGCGGATCTAGAAGTTATCTGAGCAGGATGGATTGAGTATGAGGTTAAATTCTGGAATGGGTTACCAGACTTGCCAACCTTGAAAAATTTCCATCCACGGGAGAGATCTTTCGATTTCATTGGGAAGACTAAAGATTTTGCCAACAATTTATAGGAAAATTTATATTTTTCATGACGGAGACATGTACTTTTTCATAAGAAATTATCAAAATGTTACAAAAAATTAGGAGTCTCCCTATTTATTCAGTCAGCGGATAGTTTCCGGAAGATCCGTTTCACCGTTGGTTCTGATCCGACTTCCGATTTTCTTTTCACAGTTCTTTATTACCGGTATGTGAGTAAGTTTACCAGTCTGTTTTCGAGTAGATCATTTGTGGTCAAATGCCAGGACTTTCAACGATTAAATATCAACTATGTGGACATTTGTCAGATTTTCATTGCGGGGTAAAACAATGAAAAAGTCTAAAGCTCTTCCTAGTGCATTTGTACCGGGGTCTCCAATCCGATGAAAACAAACCGCCGCCACATGACTGGAAGAGCGCCGAGAGTGTCGTGAATCAAAACAATACAGACAAAAAGCACCATTTCCCGAGGTGTAACAGAAGCAAATATTGCTTTTAGAGTTCAATGAAACTTTTTTTTAAATACATGTATATGAATTTGAACCGAGGTCCACTAAATTCCTCCTACCCATTTCAAACATACTTCAAAGAAAAAATTCAAAGAAGTTGCAGAAAATGATTCGCGACAAAGAAGGCAAAAACAATACTATTTTTCGTTTGATTTGATTTGAAGTATTTCAAATATTCCAAATCAAACTTGCCGTGAGAATGCTTAGTCATAAACCGATCTCAAATGGAACGGAGTTTTATTTTTACGACTTCTTGTTTATCGACAGAGCCCTGAATAGTTGTTATGTAAATGACCTTTTTTCTCCAACAAGTTTCAATGCAGAAAAAGAAATTTATGTGACAGGCGGCGAGTGTAAAAGAAAAGTATTGGTTTAGTGAAATCTGGGTTCTGAAGGCACCTCGTAAACTAAGAACAATTTATCTTACCGATAGTTTTACTTTTGGATAGTTTGTATACAACTTGTTACGGGTAGCGTGTAGCTCGACTTTTGGGAGACCTACCTCACAAATGGAATGTACTACCTATCACCATTGCGATAGTCTTCTAGATGTGTCCCGTTGTGTTGCATTCTGGGTACTATTGAAGTTGGCAATTGAATTATTCTTTTATAAAATGATACATTTTGGGTTTGTTTTTTTTTTCCTCGTTTATTTTTGATTGAGAAGTTTTAACATTTTTCGAAATTTCTTTTCTTAAACTATTTTTCAGTTTCGGATATCAATGGTAACTGATTCGCAGTTAATGTGTTGTTGTTATTTCAAAAAAATATATGAAACGTGAAAATGAAGGCTAACGTAAGACGTGTATATTCATACAAATGAACTGGTCCTCGATGCCAGAACCCTCTCTAAATAAAGGTCGCCTGTCTACAAAGTCCGCATTTAAAATAGANNTCTCTCTCTCTCTCTCTCTCTCTGTATGTGTATGTGCGCGTTTAAAAAATATTTCTCTCATGACCTTGCGTCCTTCACTGATAGTCTATGATAATTAATAAGAATACCAAACGATTATTCCGCTTTATTTATAAATAATAAGCTTGCATCTTCACTAAATATAATCAAGGATTGTACGAGGACTAATTCTTCAAGAATATATATATATATATTCTCTTTGTCTGGGTTGAATTCCCAGTAGAACTGTCGCGTACAGTCAGAGCAAACGCGATCGGAATGTGCTAAGAGTTGTATAAATAAAAATGTCGGACACGTCCGTGTTAGACTCGCACAATTATTGTCAATAATGACTGTCGCTTTTGCTTTAATATGGGAATGAAATAGACCAAGAACTCTTTTCTATAGTTTTTAATGTCAATCAATATTCCATAAAACCCCATGATTGTCTGACCCATAATTTAACCCACATTTTGATAATAGGTGTTTTCTTACAAGTAACTGTAGGATTTATCCTTTGATTAAAACTGCAATCTCTAATTATTAAAGCACACTCGATCCCAGATATTTGTAATACTTTCCTCTTTGTAAAACCGAATAAAGCAAATCATTACCAACTTCGAAAGTGCATCTGACCAACAAGTAGTTGTCAATTATTTATTTATTTATTTATTTTGAAGATCTATAGATTTTTACCGAAGCAATCTCGTAGTTTGATCATTTATTCGTAGTATAGATTGTTTATAACATGTTTAATGGATTCTACTTCATTGTAAACATATAAAAGAAACGTTGTCTCTTTATTTCGTTTTGGTCACTAGCAGGAAATCTTATTTTTATAGCAACTGACAGACAATCTCTTAAGATAAATGTGCTTCTCGGCAGGCATAGAATTCCACACAGGCACACGCAACCTCCCACATGAGTCCGATAAATTGTTAGTGAACATTGTTCTGGACAGACCTGTCATTTACACAGATTATATAAGAATTCCTCGTAAATACTTCTTTGTTAAGATTAAATACACTTCGGTGTGAGGGATTGAAAAATGACTTCCAAAACGAAATATTGACCAACTTTCACGCAACCAGAAATAGACCATCCCTAAGGTGCCAAATGCACTACTGTGATATTTCGACTAATTTATTAAAATTACAATGAAAATTGGCTCGTAAATTATGAAACAACAGCAGCGTTTTAATACAGTATGAACATCGATCAACAGGGCGGCCATTGTTATTTTCATGTGCCCGTCTTAATTTTCCAATGACGCAAGAAGTTCGGCAATTTATTGTGCGAATATTCAAAACACCGATCTGTCTCAGTGCGGATTACATCAAGGTTAGCTACAACCCCTACGTTCGGTACAAAATAATTCAGACGAATAATTTTGTAAGCAAATCCTCATTTCTTTTCGTTTTACAACTTATCAACTCCCTAAAATTATATTAATGAAGTCCGACAATAGTTAAAGCCAACGGGAGAGATATAATTTCTTCACGGCGTTTCTATTTTGCCCATTCATTAATACCTTCCACATACGGAGAAAACTAGCTTGGCATTCATTGCTCGGTTTATAGATTACTGTTCACATACATATTTCCGAGACCTTTGTTACCGGGGCTTCGTAAATGTTCCCCGAGAAATGTGCAAATTAAATAATGCGTTCTTTGTCCCCCTTGACATCGTGCATACCATGGAGTAGATCTGAAAGTTTATTACGCTGATTTTTTTTTTCTTTAAATGAAAGTGAAATGTTCAGACAATTGATATTGTTTCAAGAATTCTAAACACGTGTGTGATTATGATCTTATTTATTGCCGAACATTTATGCATGAGCTTTCCAACAAGTCAACTTCGACACTTCACCGAACCGCAATTAACAAATAAATCCAGAGCGCCGATCCACTAGGTTACTTACCTTAGAAATGCCATATTTTGACTTCTTATGTTGGTTAGTTGGTTGTATTNNNTATGACAGTAGAGCAGAGAGGCTTCTTTAATGTGCAAACACCCACTTTGACACGGGACCTCGGTTTTTTACTCTCTAATTCGAAAGACAGGGACAGCCAACCGCTGCGTGGCTTGGCTCCAACCCCGGGCCTTACAAGTCGAAGTCGAAGGCGGTAACCGCTAGGCCACGGCAACCCCAATTGTCCTTATGCATATTTTCTCTGATAGGAAGAAACCATTCCTTAGTTTGAGGTTAAGATATGTTCTGTTATTAAATCGAGACCTACTGCAAATATTTTTGAGCTCCTTTGTAGCGAATTTAATTATACGGTGTGGCAGGGACCTTTCCGGGCGGGATATATTGTCATGCAGATATCATGTGACAGTTGAGTAAGATATCAACACTGATTCAACGATAATAAAATATTCTTGAATTAAGAGATAAATCAAAGATCGAATTTTAAGAAGATTGAATTTCGCCCTACTTCGGAAAAAAATTATCAGAGCCACCATGCGTCCCTGTCGTGGCCTTGTGCCTGTATGCAAAATTGCACAGGCAGACATTAATATGGTTATATAGTTTTTCTTTGAAGAAATTGTGCTAAGTTTTTCAAATATGTTTAAAACCTACCAAATTTTCCCAAATAACCCAAAAGACTAAAATATTCCAATGAAAAAAAGATTATTATAAAATCATTCTGACCTAAAATTTGAGAAACGTTGCCTTGGTTTCTGAAATTTGAGCAACCAGCAACCTTGTGTTGTTCAAATTCAATTTAACATCATAAGCATTGTAGATTTACGTTTAATATTCCTTGTGAATTTATTTTTTGTCCTGCACACCATCAAATAGAGAACTTACATTATTTTCTTGAAAAATGTAAAGTTAAAGGAATGGAGCATTCTTAATTGATTAAAAAATGTAATACAGACAAACAGAAAAGATGATGACATATAATTATATTCAAGATTTGACTCTCATCACCATGTATGATCATTTTCACTCTTTACTAATAAGTTTGATAAAAAACGGGAATTATACCACTGTTATCAAACCTCAAAAATACTATTTTGACCGGAAGTGGTTGTGTCTCATCCGGTTTTGCACTTGAGACTTCAAGAAGGTTATCGACTTGAAATGGGCACGGTAAATAAAATATGTTACATCAAAATCATATCATATTACAGGCCGGCTCGTGCCGGCCCGTAATAAATGTTTATTCCAAACGTTCTTGGGCCACTGTGACCTAGTTGTTAATGTGTTAGTCTTCTGATAGTGAAGTTATGGGTTCAAATCCCTTTCGAATACGCTGCGTTTGGCTGTTCCTATTATTCGGATGAGACAGTTAAAATGGACTGGGTACCATATAATTTGTGAATTTACATAAGTCTGAAAAGCTTCTCAAATCTAGCTAATTCTGATTTTTGATTGGACGAGAGACTAGATTCTCAGGCTTAAGTAAATTTTGAAGTTTTATGGTGTCTAGCCCTGAGGTCCCGTACGTGTGTCACAGGGTCGTCATGTTGAAGAACCTTCCCTGCTCTGCGTCCATAAGTGCCGAGCATAGGCAAAATATATTGTCCTTCACCGACACACGATGTCGTCTCCAAACGTGAAACATTCTTAAGTAGGACATTAAACAACAATACAACCCAGCAAGGAAGCTTATACTTATCTCTTTTTGACAAAAAAGTATTGAAATCTATAGTGTCTGGGGCTGGATGATCAACCTTGCTTGAACTGTAAATAATAAACTATATATTCTTGTGTTTTCTCTCGCGAGACTCGTATTTTATCACCGTTTCCTCGTGCACGGAACACTTGTTTACTTGTAATTATGTTCTCATAACAACAAAGATTGCAAAACTTGCCCATGACGTGCGTCATTTACGCCCATTCCACACAGACTAGAAATTGATCGAACATGATTCGAACCGAATACTTTTAATGTAATTCTCTCTGCGACAAACTTCTGGAAAACCATTATAATTCTTTGAAGACAGGCCTCACAAAATTGTTTGCTATCGCTTCATTTGGTTTAATGGCGTCTGCGCCATCCGTTAATAACTTTTGCAGATCATGCGTTAACTACAAAGAGAATAAGCCTCCACTTTATGTCTAAACTCGATTTAATAGTTGGTATCTTAGAAGCCAACTCCACAAAGTCGTTCATACCGAAGTTACTGCTGATTGGGACAGACATTGTGGCACCGTGTAGAACACCCGTCTCTAGGCTTAGTGGTCATGGGTTCGATCCTCGGGAGCGATGCTGACTTTCCCTGTCCATTGAATGAGAATTGTTAAAAGAAAACTTAGGTTCCGTGTCACGGTAGGTATCGACAGGTGATAGATCCCTCGCACGCATACGGTGATGTCTCCATATATGTGAAAAATTCTTGAGTGGGATGGTAAAGTAATACAACAATAACTGCTGATGGAGTAGGAGACCAAGTACACACATTTCTTTTTTAATGGTTACCCTATTCATGCGCGGATCTAGAGGAGGGGGTCGAAGGGGTCCTGACAACCCCCCTTGAATTAGCAAAATATATACATGTACCAATATTGGTCAATTAGACTCATATTCTCATTTTAACAGAGTTTGGTTTTTCTCTTATAAGTTGGGCCCCCCTTAAAAAAATATCGACCCTCTGGAAAAAAATGGATCCGCGTATGCTATTCCATCAAAAGACTTGGAAGTCATTATCACTTGAACGCTCTCGATAGGAGTCGAATTAATTATCTAGCCTCGGTAACTCGACATGGGATTTTAATTTACAATTATTTAATTATTTTTGTGATACGCTTTCCCAATCAAAAGTACCGTAATTGCTATTAAGTCTGTAAACCTTGCTTTACAGTCGCATCATTTATTTGCATGCACGCACTTACATTACTACTAGCAAAACTGTTTGAAGCATTAGAAATTAATTTGTCAATGTTGTATGGGGCCCTGGCACGCGACAGACAGAGAGAGACATCTGTTCGAGAGCTCTTTTTAATGTGGTAAATACTATCGTTCTTGCTTTTGAATGTCTTAAGCCTACTAGTTTATCGTTTATTCATATGGATGTGTCGACGAATTTCGGTAAATGTCTCCAAATTCTGGCCCCTTGAGCAGTACCAACCCCTTTGTCTTGAAAGTGAGCACCGTCATCCGCGGAACTGGGACCGACTCTACGGGAGCCTTCGTCTAAAGAGTTAAGATATAATACATGTATAGTATACAGTTTTATTTACCTGGGAGACGTTTTCGAAAACCTAGGTCAGTTACCTGTTGTAGCGTGATGGCAACAGTTTCATTTGATGGCAGAAGGTTCTGAGACCAATCTAACTAATGCACGAGCTCGGTCTCCGAACTGCTCTTTTTTATTGCTGTGTCGCACTAAGCTCCGACGAAACCCTAAGGGAGAGGTCAAATTCTATGACCTCGTTCGGAACTCGTTTCTATTATATACTCACATTGAACATTTAATTTGTGCAGCTCGATTTTTTTGATCGGTCAATTGATTTAAGCCCTCATTTTGATTTTATTGAATCTTCTTTTTCCATAAAGAGAAGAATTTTAATTATCGAATTTTAATTGGATTGAAATGTGGCACGACTGATTTTCTAATTGTGGGGCAGTAATTTTGAAACTCCTTCGTCAAAAGATTGAAATGGCAAAATTAGCGCTACCTGCCTCGGTTACCCCAGTTTCATGTCACAATGATTTAAAATGATGAAAGGTGGTCTTGCTGTTGTTTCTGTTGTTCTTAACGTCTCACTTTTAAAAATCACTTTATGGATGACTGTATTGTTGTTTAACGTCCCACTCAAGTGTAGCAAAAATTTTTCTATAGGCCTACTCAGCACATGTTTGCATTGGAGAATAAGACACCTTAACATGACGACACCCACTGCGACATGTGTCCTCGCTTTTTACTTTCTCATCCGAAGGACAGAGAAAGCCAACTGCGGCGAGGCGCAGATTCGAACCCACAACCTAGCCACTGCGACCCTTACTTTTATGGAGATCTCACAAAATGCAGACGAACGAATTCAATTAATTTCTGGCACTCCAGATCATTTAGCGGGGAGGGATCTTTAGCTCGGCAGTATAGTTGACATGGTAAAACACCATCAAATATGTTTAGCTTTGATTTACATTGACAATTATCGCCTTTGCCATTAAGTGCGTGACCGGCCACTCCAGAAGCACTTGGATTGAACGTAACAAAATTTTAATTTTAAGGTAAGGTCTGAACATAAATCAGTAGATAGGGCTATAAGGAATCTGGAAGTTTAAGTAAATTACGTTAGGGGGATTACCGGTGAATGATCTAGCTAGGACTAGCCAATCGTCACATCCAAACCTCGCTCAGTAATGTTTTCCTATGACAGAGACGTGAGCGTCAATAACGCCCTCGCCATTTCAAATTTAATAGTTATCAACTAGCTATCTATGAGTACTCTAACATTGGGTCAATTGAAGTCATTATACGTATAATATACACCATTCAGTTTGCGATAAGCCCTGATTAGGCTCCTCGGAAACGGGGTAGAATATTGGAACCACGAAAAATAATGACCTAAAACACAATGGATAACGGGAATCAATGACGGACTTCTGGAAGAAGCATGTTTTTCGGTTTCTTCTGTTATCTGTCTCAAGTCTGTAAATCATGTATAGGTTAAACGCGGAGAAAGATTATATGTAATTCGGTCTGCTCGAAAAGACGTTGCTCTGAACCGGAATTACCGAAAATATAGTATCGATGCATGTTTGGTGTATAGGCTTGGCTAAATCAAGATGAACATGATTTACCGTTGGAGACTGTGCGCTAATCTTTTGATACTGTTTGTACTTTTTCTTCATTTAGTATTAACATTATCATTAGTACAATACATGTATCATTGTAATCAGTTTAACCATGTTTCATGAATTTTGGTATTTTCCTTAAATAGTTTTTATGTGATTATTTTGTATTTTGACTGAAACAGGATAGAGAACCAGAAATAAAACATAAGATATACGGATGTATTTCAATGGAATTGACTTCGTATTGTTGAGCGGTAGTGCATTAATTAAATACATTTTTCAATTATGTTTTTGATTCAACAAAATTTAATATAGGTCTATGATTTCCCCCATATTCATCGATTAAGTACGATATTTCAGAAGATGTTACGTTTTCAGAATGAATTTACTTGTTACTGTTACGACTACCACTATCAAATCTATTTATTTGTTAAATTATTTATTTATTTATTTATTTATTTATTTATTTATTTATTTATTTTCAATGATATATTTATTAATGTACCTAATATTTATTCATTCATCATTTTATCTCTATCACTGTTATCATAAACATTATCAATCAATATTGTTATGGTTTTCATCTTCATTTCATTTCTTCTTTTTTATTAATTTTCAATTATATTCTTATTCTGATAGTGCACCCCCTTCGTAGAAAATTATTAATCCGCCTACAATACGAATTTTTCTGTAGATGCATAATTTTTCCAAAGACAAGATGTGACCATGTTATCAGCAGCATAGTTGTCAGATTTCCTAATAAGTTTGTGTGCATGCGCCGTAAAGAGGCATCAAATAGTCCCGCACGTGTTAAGAAAATTCTCCTACTCGCACTGTAGAGTGCATTAAACGCTTTACTGTGCGTAAGCCCTGCAGAAAGTCATTTTAATTAATTAACATTTCTAACGATATGCGCATAACAATTTGCCATGCAATTCATCTAAAGATGCAGCGGAACATGGCAAATAGCAGTAAGTAACAAGATAGTCTAAAAGCTGTGTTTAATCAGGAGCTCGAGTAGTTTCTTCTAGGAGATTTTCTCTGTAATCAACAATTCATTAGTAGTTAGTTTCTTGAGTTTTGCGTGTTGTTACTGTGTCGCCATAGATTCTCACTTGGTTAAGCCTTAAGAAATCCGGGTTCGAATCCTCTGGAAGTCGTTGCTGCTGTTGGTGTAGTGCATAATATCGGCTTAAACAGAGATATTAGGAGCTTGCAAATACAGGGGCAACGACGTCGCTTCTCCTCTTACAGTATCATCGGTTTATTGGTTGATTAACGTCCCCCAAGAATTTTTCACTGATATGGAGATGTCACCATGTGCCAGGGAAGGACGACAAATTTTGCCTATGGTCGCCGGCACTTATGACCGTAGAACAGGCAGGGTACTTTCACATGCCGACGCCTGTTGTAACACGCGTACGGGACCTCAGTTTTTACGGTTTCATCAGAAGGACAGGGGAAGCAAATCGCGACGTGGCGCATATTCGAACTCACGACCTCACGATCAGAAGTCTTACCACTAGGCCACGTTGGCCCCTCATTTATACATGCATCTTGTGTATTATATGGTGCCTGGGCGTCTTACCATCTGAAAAACTGCGTCGCAGTGAACTCTGTGAAGATGGATTTGGGACAAAAGACAAACTAGAGACACCCCCGTATTTCGTTTCATTCGTAAATATGTAAACACTCTTTGAGCCCAGTTTGCTTAAAGTTATTGTTTGTGTCTAACATGAAAGAGACAAATCCGTGAATTCAAGTAAATATAAACAAACATGAATGGTAGACGGTTACACTTGTTGATGTATCGTGTTTTGATTGGGTCGTGAGGTTTTCTCGCGTTTATTCAGATAAGGTAGGTAGAAGTCTGGGATGCTTACTGAATAGTTTGAACACAAATATAACTTCATCTTCGTAGTAACAGCCCAGTAATTAAACAATTTAAGACTTCCTTCGTAAATTTAGAAAAGCAAATATTTACTTTACTTGGAAATAGTTTTGAATTGGACTAACACTCTTTGAGGATTAATTGAGTTAAGCCACTTGTATTGACGTACATGTACTTTTTTTTTAAAGTGAGCGATTATTTCTTCATTTATTATTTATTCACATATTCTATGCTTCCAAAAAAAAAGATAAATTTCGATTTTCCACTTTCACTCAAATATTTGTATAATACTTTTCTTTAGGCAATTTTAAATTTAAGAAGATGAAATTATAATGATATGAAGATGGAGATATATATA
>JACSZP010022110.1:0-13842 GCA_016161895.1 Pinna nobilis
ATATATATATGCACAAACTATATATATACATGCATATTCATTAAGAAAATAAGAGACAATATGAAGGCAATATAGTGTTTAATTTGAAGATCTGGAGAGTTGTATTTAAAACAATCTAAGTCAATGATGTTACTCCTAGATCTCTGTTACCTTACCTCTTATCCCACGTCCCTGGTTTCCACTAGGGTAACCGGCATATGGTCCATAGAGATCCCTAAAACTGTTACTGCGTACCATACCCCCATAATGCTCATACATAGGATGAGTCGGCTGACTATGATATATATGCATGTTGCCCTGGTATACCATGTGCGCTGCAAAGATAACACATAGGATACTAAGGTAAAATTAGGCATATCAAGAGTTATAAGTATGACATGTCTATGTCTTTACCCACTTATAAGCACATGGTCGAGAACAAAACAGATAAATTAGCGAACAAAGAAAGGGAAGCAAGGACATAACAGCATGGGAACATTTACGCATTTAAGATCTGGGGTGGAAATTTGATTTCAGAAATTTTAAAACAAAAGTAAACAAATAATAAAACTACTTCACACATCTAAAACAACACTTAAAATGATTATGAAATGACTAAACATGCAAGGTGACATTGTAACACCTACAGAAATCAAGGAAAACGTGGTGGAAAGTGAAAGTGAAAATAAATTCCATTTTTCGCTTCAAATATATACATGTTTATGGAATCATAGGTACATGCATAATATCGGGTGTTCCATACCAAGCACCTACCATCATATAATCAAATAGACCAAATAAATTATCTAACTCGTATAAAGTTTAAACCAAACCCATATTCTATTTTACTGAAAAGGTTTAATAAACAAAGCAGACAGAAATCGAAACTACAAAACACAACATATATTGCATATAGATCTACAGCTAGACGTAGAATGAAAGTAAGCATTTGTGAAAGCTAATCCCACTTCACCAGTGCATAAAGGTCGTCACAATACTGACGTCATGCAGGTTACCTACGGTAGAAAAAAGTACGACGATCATAGTAAAGCTGGCGTTGCAAAGACGTGTTCTTCTGCGCTTTATCCAGCTGACGATTCTGATTCTGACCTGTTTATTACGTCAAGATATTATGCTTTTATCGTTCGACTAAATAGCTCTCACAGAGGTCTGTCTACATAGTAAACTAAGTGTCCCTCAGAAAAAAATAGACGTGTCTATGAAAAATTGGTTCCCCGCACGTCAACAAAGTAAAACTGGTCAAGGTTACAGTTTTTTTTTATTAAAAAAAAAGGTCAAATTCCAAGGTCAAGGTCGGAAGATCAAAAAGTTTTGATATTTTAAAGAAAAAATTCTTGAACGAGACATGCAAATATGGATTACGAAAGCATCATCAGGCATAGTTCAAATGTCTTGCGTTAGACAAACAGATAGGTAGACAAACAGAAACGCAAATGGAAGGTCGGACAGACTGACAGAAACTACATGTTCCAAAATCTACGATTACGAGGGCAAACGACTTATTAACAGATGGGAGTATGTTTATTGAAGGCAGTAGTAAGCAGGCATCGTTGAAGGGAGATAACTCCAACTTCTTTGTCGTGATTAAGCTGTACTTTTCATTAAAACATGATAGTTTAGTATAACTTTCATCCAACACATATGAATGATTCACCTGATAAATGGTACATTTATAATGAAAAAGGTAAAGGTAACGAACAATGATCGATCTCATAATTCCTACAAAAAATACAAAATAAATAGTTGGGCAAACACGGACGCCTGGACACCAGAGGTGGGATCAGGTGCCTAGGAGGGATAAGCATACTCTGTCGACCGGTCACAACTGCCGTGAGCCGTATATCTTAAAAAGTTACAATGTTTTTATCATTAGAATATAAGGTTGGTCACTGCTGTAGTGAAAATGAAGAAATCTAATTAGTATTCGAAACCTCAAAACCTACATGATAAAAGATGGTAATAACACGATCTCAGCATTATGAATAACAGGTAAGCCCGAACGGGGACGTCAAGAATAATGAACAGCATTTTGAGAATGATACTAAAATTGCAGGTCTTATAAAACATTTTAATGAAACACGGAGTTACTCATTGTTTACTGCAGATACACATTTCAAAATGCATTTCAAATGAGAAGACAAATTTGGCTCCGTATTGAACATAACATTGAGACATTAAGGGTAATTACGAGCCTATAAAAATATATCAAGATTCTGACTAGAGATAGAGCATGTATGGTATATCCACTATCGAAGTAAATGTAATTGAAAAAGGGTCTTATTTATAAGCTTGATGCTCAGACTAGTCATAAGTAAAGTCCATTGCCCTCTCTCGAACTTATAACGAGCTAATAGTATATACATGTATTTACATAGGCGGATCGGATAGATAATCTAACAAGTCGTGTACACAGGGAAAAGTCAACCAGGGTACATGCTTATTCTGAAGTGAGAAATTTAAAGCCAAACATCAAAATTTATCGTGAGCCCGTCATCTAATTTATCTATCTGAAAACAACACACCTGTATGTCAATTTCACATGGTCATGACTAGTCCGTTTATGTGTCAATACTACACTTGATTTAGAAATTGTATATGGAGTACTTGATATTCTTCGCTTAAACAGGAAAATATACTACGATGTAACAAAAATATAAATATGTCGAATAGTGTCAGCATTACTCATATCGTTCATTTCATACGTTTTGTCAACTTTTTTCATACAGGGAGAAAATCCATTTCACGCAACATATTGCAATTACAGTAATCAGTGACCTAGAACGTGTAAATGATACAACATCGGAATGCATCCGAAACATTTGAATAAATATACATGTGTATTTCCAGCTGATATAGATGTCCTCATACATAAACTAGGTTAATAGTAGTTTATAGAATGTCGTATTGATGTCATGTGTATACATGAAGTACTTAAAAATCGTAACACTCAGAATTTTAATAATCTTTAAACGTTTAAAGTGTAATCGAGCAGCAGTTCTTTGTATATCCATAGGGGGCATAAATCAAATGATAAAACGACATATTTCTTTTTACTTCATGTCATCTCCCTTCATTCATTAACATTGAATGACAAAAATATTAAAATGTATTTTTTTCTTATTCATCACAGATGAAACGGAGCAGTTGTGAAACATGTTTGAATGGTTTTTATAATCTCTTTTAAGGTTAAGTTGGTATTTGAACCATGATATAGTGTAAACAATGTTTAAGAGATGAGAGAGCTGACTTACATGTGAGAACAATGCAAAGTTCATTGTGAAAACCGAAAACAACATTCTAGCATAAAGGCGTAGACGGATAATGAATAATAGTCTGTTTTACATCAATAACTAGTGAAGTCAATGCTGGTTTTGCTATTGTTACTGCTTTTACTATTCTAGTATTTTACGTAACTTTCAACATTATTTCAGTAATAATTTGATTTTTGGGAAAACTAATATGTGCCATCTTATGCAAAAAAGAACGGAAATAATATGGCAAGGAATAACTGATGAAGCAATTGAGTTACATATGGCGTCAGTATAGGCAAAATATGCTGAGCATAAACGTTCGGGACTTATTACTGCACATGACACCATGCACGCAATGCCACATCATGTCACTATAGGACGACACTCTACAATTTTTCTGATTTACACATCCAATGAATATATTCTCTTTCCAGCGCATACGTACAATGATACTGATTTTGTTTCAATGAGTTTGCATATTAATGATGTATCATTATGTTAATGAATTGATTAAAACTGTTTTATTTAGCCTTATTTGTTCTGATCGTGTATTTCTTTCCGCTCGACAGTCTTTCAGTCGTATGGTGGCGTTTAGGTGTAATTGTTGGCGAATGGATCTGAGTAAAGACCAACGGTCATCCGTAAGTAAACTGTCAAACTTTGTTATATAATTAAAGCCGACAAAAGGGGACACATTTTGTATAATAATAATAATAATAATAATAATAATAATAATAATAATACATTCGTAATAATAATACATTTGAAATAATACTACTTGTAATAATAATAATAATAATAAACATGTAGTTATAATAACTCAGTGGTCGATCCCTAATACAAAATTACGGAAAACTGTTCGATTAAGTTTGACAGGGTGATTTGATGACAGATAGAGCATAAACGAGACATTGATTGATGGGCCGGTGACGATACGTTGCATATGATAACAGTCGGTGACAGCTTATGCCGACTTTGTTATTACTGTCACGTGACAGCATTACTAATATGTAATTTGTACACTGAGACTTGCACGCCTCACTCGTATACTGCAACAACAATTGTTTTAGATGTTTTAAGTGAGGTATTCTATATGTAAATTGCTGCTGACGATTACCCAGAAGAAAACAACATTTTCATTTGGCGTTGGGCGATTTTAATGATGTATTTCCTATAATCCATTGTCAAATATAACCATCTTTATCTCACATCAGAATCAAGCACCCTTCTCTAACAATCGATCTTCGCCGCCGTCTAGATAAAATCTTTATTCGATAGTGAGAGTAATCAGTCAATTTAAGCTTAGATCAACAGATTACTTACGTTGTCCCATTCTATCTTCAGATGCTGCTCTTTGGACACTCGGATTCCTTCTAGGTTTATCGGCGTAGTATGCTGGTGAAGGTCCATTAGAGTACATGGACGGGGCCCCCATCCATAGACCATTGCTGCTAACTTTGGGAAGTCTTGGATCCACCAATCTAGGATCTATGCCATCACTGAAATTACTTTGTTTACTAACACTTGTCTCGTTGCTGCTGGGAGACAAATGTTTAAACTGCGATTGTTTCTCTCTCTTTCTGCTTTTCCTGTAAATATAAAGTACAATGTACTTCATTTAAATTATTTGAATTTGATTTTCATAATATTTCTAATATTTCATTTAAATTATTTGAATTTGATTTTCATAATATTTCTAATATTTCATTTTACATTGCTGGGTGCAATACAATCTGATTATCCAACCATTATCGATATGACATCACAGAACAAACTTTGATAATGCAATTATATACAGCATGGTAATTTACACTCTTATCAATGCACATGTTAACGGTTTAATGTCAGTATTTCACATTGACTATCATCAAAATATCATTTTTGAATGAACACATTTTCATTTTCTAGTGGATAGTATTATATGGGGGAAATTCAGTAGAACTCTTCTCATTTTTTATATTTAGCACAGTCTGTTTATCTGTTCCCATGGCAACATTAAACTTGCATGATAAGTGAGAATTGTTAAATTGCTCATGCAACTGACTGAAGAGCAACTTTCGGACACCCCTTTATATATCGACCGGGAATTTTGTGTTTGAAATCGCTGTGTCATTGCGATGACTTTATCCAGCCATTCAAAACATAAAGATCGATATATTATTACTGTGGAAAAGCATAACTAGCTTCAGGGATTTTACTTCAATTTTTTCTTACAATTGAAACACAATTACATCATTGTTACTATAGATCGACCAGCCAAGCGTCATTCGATCTTCATCTTTTAATGTATTGATGCTCTAGTTCGCATTGTCCATAATGTATAAAACTCACAGCTGCTAACAATCAGATATTTCCTCTGTATATAAAGATGAGCCGAAATAAATAATTCATGATGCATTTTTTCTATAGCAATTAAAGGTCAGGTCTCTACAAGGAGTTTTCTTTGCGGCCAGTTTGCGCTGTTATTGTGCATATAACAATGGTGTAAAATTAGCAAATAACTATTGTCATGATAATATTATAAAAATCACAAATACCAAGAATAGACACTGTATGCAAAGTTGGTTAAGATTGGACAAACACAGACCTCTGACAACCCAGAAATGGGATCAGGTGTCATGGAGGAGCAAACTTCCCTTGTTGACCGGTCACACTCGACGCGAAAAAGAAAGAGGCCAAAATGCTATCCCATACAGCTCAAAATGTATAATTGAAAAGCATTTCGAGAAAATATTAGTTTAGGGTTTGTTGTTGTAATGTAAAATCGCTTTGAAACGTCATTTTCATTTTTTCATAAATGTTTACTTTAACAACTTAGAGTTCAACAAAATTCAACGTTCAAAAACAATGAATCAACCCAAATAGTGATAATACATCATGACTCAGCAGGAAGACCTCGATGATCTCTTAGTATCAACACAGAGGTCCCATCACAAACCATCAAAATTTTCACACGCAGCGGGCCATTTGCAAGGACCACTGTATCATAACATTCATTAAAGGCCGTGTTAGATTTAGGAAGTCAACGGCGAAATTACAAACTGCCCCACGGCACAAGAGGACCTGATAATTAAATAAACATACCCTAGTATCTATTGATTCGATCCGTAAATCGATCTTGATAAAACCAAAACAAGTTAAAGTAATCGATTTATCCAAATAGCGGTGTAACATATGTTGTAACAATAAATTTCTTATTTATCGCCCTATTTGCGATGTTTTAACGGGATTGTGAACACTGGCTTAAGAAAACAGTGCTAATCTTATTATGCAACCCCCAATTTCTCATTCAGTCGAATTTTCAGGGCACATACATGTATGATCCAATTTCCGCCTTAAGGTGCGGTAGTTAGAAACTCTAAATACAGGTATGTTAAATACCTTGATAAACTGAGTGATATACAAGGTGTATAAACAATAATCATAGAAATTGGAGAAGAAATTTAATTTGTGAACCCTATTTCTGAAGAAAGCACAAAAATGAAATAAAACCTCCATAGGCCCGGCTACCGACACATATACAATGTATGTAACTTGATTCTATTTTGGTTCACGATAAAGGATACCAAAATAATGAAAATTCTGAAATAACAGATATTGTACGACGCTTTAAAACTGTAGAGTAAGAGTTTTAAAACTGTAGAGTAAGAGTTTATACATGTATATGGTTACTGCTATTCAAAGAAATTAAACTATCTAGCATAGTATCTAGTTTTTTGCCAACCAAACTTACGGGGCCGCAGTTAGTGTGAAACAGTTGATTCCAGTAGCGACGATTCTAGATTTAGTAAGAAATTTGCCTCATAAATCAGAACGTAAGTACATGTATAGTGTTTAAGGCTCGGAAGGACAGTTTCATACAATCTCCTTAATTTCTGAGACACAAAAACATAAGTTATCAAATATACTTTCATTTACTATTTTGTGTTTTTTTTTTCAATGTTCAACTCAATAATATATGACGTCACAGTCTAAGGAATCGTCAAAAAGAAATAAGCGGAAGTGACGTAATTTTTAAATTTAGTAATTCCTGTCCTTCGATTCGGACATGGTGTAGCTTAAGAGTAAATGAAGCCTTATATCATTCAACTTATTAACATAAATCTAACAAAGCAAAACATTTTAAATGCATTTAATAAGCATAACAATTACAAATTTTATTTTCAAAAGCGGAGAAGTTATTGGAGGCTGAACGTAATATTGTCACGACCGTCTTCGCATACTTTTTTTTCAAAAGAAATGACTTAACTACAATATGGCATTTGTGAACAAACAATGAATGAACCTAAGGCCTTTGCCAAATGTGCTGTTCATGTTGTTGTTGTTGCGTTGTTGTTTAACGTCCCACTCAAGAATATTTCACTCATATGGAGACATCACCGTGTGCCGGTGAAGGGCGACAAATTTTGCCTGTGCTCGGCACTGCCAGCCGTAGAGCAGGGAGGGTTCTTTAACGTGCCAACACCTACAGTGACAAGGGACCTCGGTTTTTACTGTCTCATCCGAAAGACAAGGACGGCCAACCGCGGTGTTGCGCTGAGGCGGGAATCGAACCCCGGACCATTCGATTCGAAGTCGAACACGCTAACCACTCGGCCACGGAGGCCCCTAGCTGTTTATATAGTATTCTAAATTTTAAAATGTGCTGTTTAGGTAGTATTCTAAATTTTATATTCAAGAACATACAGAATATATTGATACTCCACCATTGTCATCCTATACTTCGTTGTCATTACAATTTTGACAGTATCTGATATTGTATAGGTATGCTATTGTATCTACTTTCGATTTCCTATATAGATGTGTGCAGAGCTACTTAATCTATTCTTTCTATTGTAAGGTTCCATCTGTGTATATCAAATTTTATACTTGAAATGAGATAAGGCTAAAGTCAGACAGAAGGTTATGCCAACACCCAATGAGATGCAATCGATACTGCAGAGGTATTAATTGCTTGCTAGTTTCTCAACAATGCAAATGAAATTAACCAAGAAATATTGTCTAGATTGTTAAAAGAGCTATTGAGGAATTTCACAGAACATTCATACATATAAAACAAATTCTAAGTTACCGCTCAAAAGCGGAGGTATTGCAATATTGCTACAATCCCGGGCTGTGGGTCTCTATTAGGCCTAACCATATTTATTAGAATGCAATATTTCTAGATCGTCCCTATAATTTCTTTGATTTCGGTCGACTCAAGTACATATACATGTATACTGCCCATGGTAATGATAGCACTGTCGATAACATTTGTAATATGGGGGGAAATCGCATTACGGTAAGACGCGATCATAAAACGTTATTGAGTGTCGTTTTTATTACACCTCGGTCAGATCACGTTGACAGCACTAGACTGCTTCCAATCGTAACCTTCAAACATCCACCAACAACGAGCCCGGACAAGCATGATTGTCTTGTTACATTAGATGTACACAAATGTACAAAAGAAGCCGTGCACTGTGTCATGTTCTAACTTTTGAATTTACCAGGTGGGTGGTCAATACAAAAGTTAGAACGTTGTCATGTTCTAACTTTTGTATTGACCACCCACCTGGTAAATTCAAAAGTTAGAACATGACAACTGTCTAGCCAACTAGGGTGTCGGATTTACAAATTCACTGGTACTTTTGATCGATTTCACCATCCGACTTACCACCACACATGTAAATGCTTATGCTGTAGGATCTTTTACAGAGGTTAACGCTTTGCCTTTGGTCATGTGCAACTAAGGCTTTGTTCTTGTATCAATTTGGTTGCTGTAACTATAATATTGCAAACAACGCCGGTAGACCAACCTGGAAAGTCTTACACACCAACGAATGAGTCAGACTTTACATGTACATTCATTGAGAATGCACATGAGAGCTTATCCTTCGTCAACTGTTTGCCTTCGTGACTATCAAAATTTGCCAAAACTTTACAACCCAGACCGCCCGATCGGCCTACTGTTATGCAATTAAATCAATCCACAGTAATTCAACAGACTCAGCATTCTTCAATACATTTAAAAGACGACATTGACTATTTTGGCAATAATACTTTAAGAATTGCGCAATGCCAACACCCCTGTATTCGATATAAGTAAATAGACTTATAACAGACCACAGACAATTTATGCCTTAATATTTACTTTCACAAGTATGCTACTTGTTAGCATGTATTGGTGTCGCTAAATAGAACTATAGAACAAATGAGGACAAAACAAATTCATTCACATAAAATTTTGAAATAGCTAGTGCTTAAGCACAGAACCAAGTCGAACCTTAATTATTAGCAAGGGGAATAAAGTGTATTGATTTATAACCCGTGACAGCAAATTTTGGGTACCATGACCTTGACTCAATGCCATGCATGCCCTTGTGTCAAAAATATTCTTGCAAACCACTGCGCTATCACCTTGACCCAATAAGTATCCTTGGTAGGTAAAACCCTTGGATCATGTTCATTGGGTATTGCTTCTTGAAGTGTGTTTTAGAAGAGTTTATAGCACTTACCCGCATGTGCAATAAATAATGACGGCCAGAAATATCAGGAGCACCACAAGGCCAGCCAAGGAGCCACCAACAATGGCGATTAGATCATCTGTAGATACCATTTTATCTGCTATTTATCTGCAACAAACAGAACAAAAATGTCACTAATGTATCAAGATGACTTTTTCTATGATTCAGAACAGAAACTTCGGAATATAATCTTTCGTGTAGCATGCGTAATTCATAACTATTTTGAGTGTCCACAAGTAAATTATATATGCAGGAACTGTTACCTAAATGGGGGCATAACACGCTATTCTAAATTCAGATCTTATACTTCGTTCGTAACACCAAAAGTGCCAAAAGATTGAGATCAATATGCTTAAGCAAGAATTACTCACCTTTTCCCACTAATTTGATTGAGAAATTCAAGCTAAAACCAATTTACATTTATCGAAAACTCGCGCAAATCCGTGTGAACGGCATTGAACACTGACTGTACTAAAATCAGATCTTCGCATCTAGCGACTGATCAATCTACTGATGATGGTCTTACAAAGTAAAAAGACATAAAAAAGATCGATAAGATGAGGACTATCGATAATAAATGATTGATGTGTGTAACGCTCATTGTACTTGGCGCGAAATGGCCTTAATTCAATAGGATTACAAGTTGGATGGATGTTGGATGTGGGCATTGATTGTTTACAAATACCATAGTAATGTTTATCTCTTACTTTTTAATTTACATACAAAACTTTTCGTTATTCTTGTTATAAAGAACAAATTGTTTCGTTTAGTTCAGATTTCGATATTTTACAAACATATACAGTTTCTCTTTTGCTCGATGGGCGTGTCCATCAAACAGCTGTTACAAAAAATGTGACTTATTTTTCATGTACACACCCATATCGATGACAATACGGGCGTCATGCATCTGTGAACATATTGTCATCGAGAAAGATATCATATGTTGGTGTTAGCACATGCATGTTCCTGTATTACCGTCGAAAGACGACCGAAAGAAACAGCTATAAAGGTACATTTATATGGTCCTAAGACTTGACGTTTGCGTAATGGATGGGGCGTAATATCTGTTCCAGAATTATCCCTTTAATGTCACTATATACAGTATAAATGAAATTAACAATGACAGTGTCTTGTGAAAATATTATCTCAGTGACAAACCCTTGTAGTAAAAATCGTGCCAGGTCAAGCATGAGTTAATTGTGAATGGGCTAACTTTGAAAATATTTTAAACTCTTTTATTTGGTAGCGTCTCTGGCAGAACGTACTATCGGTAAAATGCACCAGTGTGTGTAATGTTGCATGGATACTAAATTTTCGGGTGTGTATTAGGAATTTGAAATATTTGAATCAGAAGTATAAAAACCCTTCTTGCATTACATAAAAACACATGACAATTTGGTTATGTATTCTGTTGGGTTGTGATATGTTATCTGATATGATTACTTCAGGTTCGATACTCACGCGACCAGATCTTCCTGGTATTCATGTATTATGTTCCTCGTTCTCTGTGCATCGTGCACGATTTTATCTACATAATTTGTAAGGAAACTTGAGTAAATGTGAACGTGACAGCATAATGATAAATATATCTTTATACTTTCTAAAATTACAACAAATATGTATATGTGTCTAAATAAAACAAAGGAGTAATTTGTCCCTGTTGGTTCTCTAATACTGATGGTTATTTCCTCACCTTACTTTTCAATTAAAAGTTATTATTATTCACAATGGACACACTTATAACTTTCGCCGTTGCTTAATTTTCGTTGGCGTGGAGTTTATTGATTTGTTTTCGGCTAGAAGTTTACGTCGTATTCGCGTCCAAATAGTAACAAAACAGTATTGTTATTGCTACAGAGTAAAGTCGTAGGCACTCACGGGTTGTTGAATAATTGCAGACTGAAGATGCTGTCACTCAATATGCAAAAAGATAATGCAGTTACTCCTGAGCAAATGGGTAGATGACAAATTGTAAAACTACAATGTATATATATATAACATATTTACAGTTTGTTTTAAATGTAGGTCTACACATGTTTACGTACGTTGTACGTACATACATACGTTACGTATGTTACGTACGTACACATACACGTCTATTTTTGGACGTGTGTCTTTATCGCTTTTGCTACTGAATACATATATCACCTTGTTCTATACTAATGTATATACCTGTCTCCACCGTTCGCCGACAGACAACGGCCACGTTTTGTACTAGATAACCTCCTCATAGTGTTTGTAATAAGTAGATCCTGATGTACTGATTTTCACTTATTCAATTCATTCATTTTCGCTATGCGTGGGGTTTTTTTTTTGTAATTAATGAGACAATTGTACCAGAGACTAAGCCATCAGACGAGTGGAAATACGACAGGATCTGATTTTATTGCCGTTCATTTGTTTTATCCTTGTTAAAGGTCAATACCATGACATTCCTACTGTCATTAGACCCCCTTGGTCCTCCATGTGTTACTGACAACTATAGGAATACCTAAGACAATTCATCTGTTACATATACTACAATTCACATGTGATAGATATTGTCTATTCAGAATACACACGCTCCAGTAGGTAAATGTTTAAAATATTTAAATATAATAAGACATATTTATCGTGTATGCCCATTAACATTTAATACATATATAGCTTATAGGTTAATTTTTTCTCAGGTAGATAATACACAATTACTCATTTTTCCCCGAAGGTGTTTTAGTTTTTCTATATTTTGTTAATTTCTATATTTTTGGTTTATCGATGACAAATATGTAGGTGTAAGATTTGTCGTATGATGTTATCTCAGTTCAGAACGACAAATGACGCAGAACTGACGATGTCGAATAGGTAAATACGGGTGTAATGAGTGTTCTGTACTCGGATATCTCTCACCCGAAGAGGTGAAAAAGATGAGAAGAAAACCCTCAAGGTAGATGTAAAATGAATTTTGCTATATATATAATAAATCATACACACAGGGATAATCAACTGACATACAACTGTGTATTCCTATGTCAGTAACCGATACACCAATGTTATGATACGATAATGACATTTTATTGCCGTAGATATCATCTGTGGTTCTACCACACTGGTGCTAAAATAAGAAACACATAATTCATACCTTTCTATAAAGAAAAAATACTACGAGGTTAAATTATCCATGGAGAGAGAGAGAGAGAGAGAGAGAGAGAGAGAGAGAGAGAGATATTTTTATATGACATTCATTACATTTCGTTAGAGGCTACAGGTACATGTATTGTACTTACTCTCAAGTCTGTTGCGTCCTACTCTCCGTAAGCTTCACACACATGAAATGAATCACAAATAACATACAGATAGCACTAATCCTATGGCTTAGAGTTCACTGGGCTAAATTTTAACTCATTTAAAATCTTGGCCTACAACCACGTGGATCTCAATGACCATTTATCATAGTATACCCGACTGACTTTGTCGGACACCTATATATTAACATCTTTAAATCAGGATAGAACACGCCATTCACCTGTCCGTTGTGACACAGGTATGCGGAGTCACTCGAGTGTTTCAGCTTTATATCTATAATATATACAACCAACCCTTACACTCCTTGGGGCGGTAATTCTGGCGCAAGAACTTGACGCGTGTGCCATTAAACTAAAGGTCATAAAGGTCACAGAAAAGGAGGCTGTCTTTGATTTTACCTATTTTATTGGAAAGACTTTGCTTGTCGTGTACAAAAGTTTTTTTATTACATATTTTTATCGACTAAAATCTATCATCACTCTGTCAGATCTATCGATTTGGTATTCTCATAACGTCTGCACTTAAATTTTTTCAAGGGGAGTTCAATGTACCATCGAAATATTGTCAAGCCTTTTTAAACTTTGCGTTAGGAATTTCAATATGAGTAAGTGTATGCCCTAATGTAAAATTTGGTGTAAATAGGTCGAAATACTGACAGGAAAGGTCATCTCTCTAATGTTGGAAAAATCTTCATTTTACAATATAAAACATTGCAAATAGAACGTAGCTGTAGTCATGGCAAATAATTTTTAACGTCCTCCGTGGCCGAGTGGTTAGCGTGTTCGACTTCGAGCCGAGGGGTC
>JACSZP010022112.1:0-13674 GCA_016161895.1 Pinna nobilis
TTGGTCGAAGTATCGAATTCCGGAACTCTCGAAACTTCGAACTCTCGAAACCTCGAAGTTTTTCAGTGGTCCCGTGGACTTCGAGGTATCGAGAGTCACCTGTATACTCATTATCATCCAAGATATCTTTAGAGATTTCAAAGTTCTTTTCAACCTTTTATAATTGTGCCCATTTTGTGATCACTCGAATCAAATTGTTTTTCAAATTGAAGGCATCTTTCAGTAGTCAACTAGAGAAAGTAGTACATCTCAGGTTCACCAAAAGAAAATTTCAAGGTAACATTCAATTCTAAACTATACAGTATACACCCTCCTATAATGTGTTTTAATTTTCAGCATTATCTTCACAAAACTCTTGGACTTTGTCTTGTGATGGCACCACCCCCAGAAGACCAGCGAATGCCGGTCCTTAATGAAGTGTGGAAGGCTGTGATGAAGCTAAAAAATCCTGGGGTACGTATCAAAATGACATCCTTGTTCTTGTAGTCAACCGTTTATCTGATTCCTCATAGATAATTAGAGCCTTGTAACAGGGAAATTAAGACTGAAAATGAAGTAATGAGGCAAGAATGGGGCCCAGTTTGATCTTTGTAAGAAATGAATCCAACAATCTGCTATGAGTATAAAACTAATAAAGATCTAACTATGGTGGGCTTCCAGATCCCTCTAGGATGCCTTGTACTTGTATAAAATTTCAGTGTTTAACAAAAATTGCATTATATTGTTTTTGGTCATTTTGATAGATATTAATCTTGTTTTAGTCATGTATTAATTTACATGTATTTATTCTTTGATTTACTTAAGACTTGTTTGAATACTGTGATACTGAGCACAGCTTATTCTCTATTTCACCTTATTGAATTCTCTTTAATTGACTCGTCTATATAGATAGTATAAATTAACATCATTTTATTGAATACAATGATACTTCATCTAAATCCACCTTACTCCAGAGACCGCCTTGCATTATAGACCATTGAAATTCAGTCTATGAATTATAAATGGGCTATGTCAACCATCACATCACTAATCAGACAAAGCACGGATCTAGAGGAGGGGTCCAGAATGTGCAAAATTTATACCAATATTGGTCAATTATGCTTAAATTCTCATTTTCACAGGGATAGGTCTTTCCTTTTTACAAGTTGGGCCCACCCCCCGGAAAACATCGATTTCCCCCCCCCCTGGAAAAAAATCCTGGATCTGTGCATGCAGACCATAGGTGGTCATGTTAACAAGGTTCCACTGTAGTCCTATGTTGGTAACTCTATGTATGAAGCCAGTATTGTTGTGCATGTAACAGTTGATTTCTTTATTTTTTTACTATGTGTGTAGCTGATATTTTTGTAAATGATCATTTCTCTTTGTTGTAGGATTACATAGGATGTGCTGAACTATGGATAGAATATATGGTCAAGCTTTTTGGTGTAAGTTACTTATTTCATCTCTATCACTCTGGTATTTGATATATGGTCGAACTGTATGATTTAATTTATTTATTGTATTTTGTAATCCACCTTACATAGAATATGAAAAAGTAGCAGATTAGATCTAACACTTTATTATTAATACAGTTTCTACCAGTGATGAATTTCATTTATTCATTTACTTTTCAGTACAGTGGCATCTCCCCTTTTTTGTAGTGAACCACTACGATTGACACCACCTACTTTCTCAAAATGGCCATCACTGAGAAAACTTGACATTGTAGGACAATATTTTCTCACATCCTAATCAAACTGTTGATTTAAATGAGGTTTAGCTTCCAGGAATTGTATGAGGACATAGTCTATTGTATCTCCTGCTAGTGTAACTATACATGTATATAATTTTTATTTCAGAAAAAAGAGGTCAACAAGATCTTAGCAGATATAATCAAGCACATGACCCCAGACAGAGCATTTGAAGATTTCTATCCACAGCTCCAGTCAGTTGTCTCGAAGATTTTATGCCACATCCACGATTTTTCTTTGCTATTTTCCATTGTAAGTATATTGTAATAACTTCTCCCATTACTTTGCGGGGCTAGCCCGTAATATTTCACAGAACTGTTGTCCACTCAGGATATGTCATGACCTTGGATCAGGTTCACATCTACTACGTCATAGCCACAATGCTGACATGACCAGAACTCTTGTCTTAGCTAAAGATTTTTTTATGTTATCTTTGCGACAGATTATATTTGACACAATCATTGTCCTTTCATTTGATTTAGGAAGACATGTCTATGTTTAGGCTGTCTGATGATTTCTTTTATGATAAGAAGTATGAAATAGAGACTAAATAAGATGTACCTTGTAATTTTGAATTTCAAAATTTTAAAGTCTTTTTTAAGGCACTACAGATATCTAGGTACTTCGTTGATGATTTATTAACTTGATACAATGTGTTATCTTCTAAAAAATGTTGCAGTATGCATATCCTATCGTTAGAAACAGGTGAAGGTGACAAACTCACTGCCTATGGTTAATCACACTTTAAGAATTAATCCAGATCATAATGAGCAAGTTAAACCTCTATATTATAGCGTATTTTTGTTTTAAAAAGTCTGCAATATGATGCCTCTATTAACTATTCCCCTTTAAATTTTAGCAAATGATTTCTGAAACTTAGAATTCTTTGTTCTTAAGTTAGAAACCCTATTGCATAATAACTTAAGTCTGCTCTTATTGACATTCGATTTAAACAAAAAGTTCAAAAAGAGGCAAGTTACACTATTGTCATGATGGTGTAATTATACTGAATTTTATATTGTTGATTCCTTTCTTTCTACAGGAAAAATTCCTACCATTCATAGACATGTTTCAGAAGGAGTCTGTGAAGGTGGAAGTGTGCAAAAATGTGATGGAGGTGTTTTCAAAGTAAGAAAGAAATTGTCTTCTCTTTTGCTTTTAAAATAAACATGTATTATAAAGTGTTAACTTGGTTTTAATGTCAATTCTAGATCAAGTAGATGTAGGTCAGCAAGTAGAAAGTTAAACAACTGTCATTATTCATTGAATTTCAAAAGCTGTCTCACTGTCTGCTTACTATGGGGCCTCTGTGGCCCAATGGATAGAGCATTGCACTTGTCAGCGCAGGATCAAAGGTCGCTGGCACCTAAACTGATTATGTGAGAATGTTTGGCAGTTTACTTGCGGATGGCCTGTGGTCTCTTAGTGGGTACATTTGTAACCAAGTTCTCTCCTCCACCAACAAAAACTGGCTGCCAACATATGACGGAGAGATTGTTGAGTGTGATGTAAAACAAAACAAAAATAATAATAATAAATAGATAAACATCTGCCTTCTGTGATTCTTGGTATAAATGAAAAAAAAAGGTTATGAATACTTTTTTTCTAGCTCACCAAATCTCTGAAATCTTAACATTATTTCAAAAATGCAAGATGCATGGAATATTCACATCTTGTTAATTTATATTTTGCTGTTTTTCATCAACCATTTTTGTTTCTGTTTGGTTACAGATATCAGGAAGAAAGGACAAATGATCCAGTTATCATAAATGCCTTAATGTTTGTCTGCAAGACTACACATGACTCTGTCAAGTAAGTTTGATTTCTTAGATACTATGGAACCTGCCTTGAGAGATCCCTCCTTCTGCCATGCAAATGTGGTCTTTCATGACATGTTTTAATCATATCATTTCTTAAATATGTTTTTTTTCATAAGTACAGTTTTACTTGTTTTAAGAGACTGTTCAATGGAAGTAGCAAAATGGGTCACAAATGACAGGTGGTCTCTTAACTCAGGTGATTTATATAGGAAAATGCCATTTTTTGTACTTTACATTAAGGTCACATAAAGCAGGTAGTCCCTTAATTCAGTGGGTCACTAAGGCAGGTTAGACTGTAGCCTCTTAAGACAAATGGTCTTTCAGGACAGGTTCCATTGAACCAACAAATATTTTGTACCCAGATCAAAGTTGAAATCACAGAACAGTCTTACAATTAAATCCCGTCTTTGATCAAATCATTGTTTACCACAAAAACTCTCATAGATATTTTGTCTAAAGGATGTCCCAACAAAATCCATTGGAAAAAATTTGATATAGCAGTGTTTTGAATATCAGTCCTATATTGTGTGAAATCCTAAGGATTTAGCCCACTAGCAGTAAGTGTTCAATTCAGAGTTCAAATTGTTCTGTGTTAATGTGATCCACTAACACTGGCCTATATGTAAATGGACTCAAACATGAACAGATCAAAGATAAGATTCCACAAACCTGCATGTTGTCATAACACAATTGAAATACAGTAGGACCTGGATTTATTGAAACAGAATGGGAGTGATTTTTTTCTTTCAAATAAATAGTATTTTCAAAATAACCAGTTTCAACTAGTAATAGAATAATGTAGCTGGGATATGAAAACGATTTCAAACTAAGCGGGTTTTCAATATATCAGGGTTCAATATAAGTGGATTTCACTGTACGTGTTTAAAATATTGATGAATTTATCATTTTGATTTTGCCTATTCAGTTTATTCACTTGTTTAACAATACTTTTGTTCATGTATTTTCAGTGCCCTTACTTTAGAAGATGAAAAGAAACAGATTAGTGCTCTTATATCTGGATTTGTCAGAAAAATATCATTTGGCAGAGACTTTGAACAACAGCTTAGTTTCTATGTAGAATGTCGCTCAGCCTTTAGTAACCTTGACCTTGTTCTTGTACAATTAATTCAGGTAAGAATGTAAGGTATTTTCATTTTCAATGTTCAGTCACTGAGCTGTTTACTTAGTTGGGAGTTAGGGTGTAGTTTGAGGCAAGATACTGCTGTCAGAAGCTGGCTTGGAGGTTATGGCAAATTGGAAGCAAGATACATATGTACTGCTATCAGAACATTTGTGCCTCTTTTTATCAACTTTTGTATACATTTAAATCATAGTTATCACATTTATGCTCTTGTTTTCTAAGACTGAAGAGGTTAAAGTATTTGGTCTGTCTTTGTCCCTGCAAAATTCACACCGTGGTCACAAGTATTGAATAGTAAGGCAGAGTGCTGTCATATTTGGTATTTGGCATATGATTAAAACCAAAAGTTTGGACTTTGTGTCCTTGACCCTGATAATATAGATACTGTTTGTGTTTGAAGCCACACATGAAATTGGGGTGAGAAGGCTGATAAGTTTTCAAAAATTTTCAGTAAAGTTTTGGGCTATTACCATGTGGTAGTAGTTGGTCAGTTTGGGGTTCAGTAAAGTAAGCATGGTGACCTTGAAGTATGGACATTTGTATTATGTGTACCTGCAGCATATTTGTAGATATAAATATTAGCAAAAACAATGTTTTATTCATAGTCTTAGCCTATCAAGAGTATTGCTAAATATCATCAGAGTGATACTCAAACTCTGAAGTTTCTAAAAAAGTTGTTACATTGTACTAATGCCTGTGACGTTACTTTCAGAATGTAAACAACTTGGCTGTGGAGACTCGGAGAGTTGTAAAAGGAAATCATTCCAGAAAAACTGCTAATTTTGTCAGAGTAAGTACCAGTAATTATGAAATATATGTATTTGGAGACAAAAGTTTGGCAGTTCTGTTTCCTAACCAATTTTGTTCGATTCAAATTGATACTATTTCACTTAGTTATGAAATTGATTCATGTCTGTATGTACATGTACCTGTTTTGAATTTTCTGTAGACAAAGTTTTCTTTGCTTTTAGTAGGCTGATCATATCATGGTACATTAATGGCTATCTACAGATACATTTGTTTTGTTTAATGAGGTATTTCTTTGTGTAATTACTAAATATAAACATTTATTTTTAGGCTTGTGCTGCCTACTGCTTTATCACCATTCCATCACTTCAGTCTCCAGTATCGCAGTTACACCTGTATCTCCTGTCCGGCCAGGTGGCGCTACTGAACCAATGTTACAGCCAAGGTAAGATACTGACCTAATTTAATCCATTGACCCCTGAATAATCAAAATAAACTCTTCCAATAAATGAAAAAGACCTGCTCAAATTTGGCATCAGGGGTCAATGAGTTATGAAGCACACCTTGAGTCAGATATGACTTACACATCTGGAGTCATATGTGTGACATATACCATCTGGCGTCATACTCAGAACTTAAACAAAAAAAAATAAATAAATATCCATGATGTACACATTAAGGGTCATAAACACAATATTCACATTTGAAATAACACATCTGGAATCATATATAAAACTAACTTATCTTGAGTGACATGTTAAATTTACACATCTAGATTCAAAAACATGTGAACTGTGTAATAAATCTATTGAAGAAAGATGACCAAATAGAATCTAATGTAGTGCTTTGTTAGTGAAATTAGTATTAATTAGAATTTCTTTGTTCTGTTTTTCAGCTGATGCATTTTTCAAGGCACTCATTTCATTAATACCAGACATACCAAAGCTGATAGAAATGGATGGTAAAATGAGATCCACTGAACCAATGGTGGTGGAGAGTCTATATGGATTTATATCCACCTTACTAGTTGTACCTGTAAGTTGTCAATGATGGATCGCCAGTCATTATCAACTCCTCGAATTGCCATTAATGAACAACTAGGAGGCAGATATTCCTTATACGCATGTGCCTTTTTATCACTCGGTATATACAGTATAACGTTCCTTTGTAACTCCCTGATTTTAACTTTTGCCCTCCTCTATATTTGACCTACCGGTAAATAAATAACTCTCAAAATACATTTTCTTATGTAAATTCTGAATTAAAAGATTACTTGTCACATGCAAGCATGTTTACATTATCTCTTGAACAGCCTCTTAGATTAGGTTAGACTGTATTTAGAAGTAAATTTGTGAAAAGACAGATACATGTAACCCATATGAGTCAGATTGATTCATGATATATTGAGTTGATATTGAGTATAAATAGGTGATACATGATATGATATACATGTACAATATATATCATTAAGCTGACTTATTTTGAGGTGTTTCTTTTGACTTGTTTGAATGATACAGTGTACTATGTGAAGTAGTATATAAATTCCCAATTATATCAGTTTCTTTATTGACAGATATGTATGTATTAGCAAAGACTGTATATATTGTGATTTGTTTACCACATATGCCCTCACGTGATTTCTCCCCCGAAGTACATATAAATCAGAATTTATCTTGTCTAGCTTTCAATTTAAAGAAACATTACATTTTGATATGGGGTCACCGTTGGCAGTGGTAAGCATATTTGCTTTCTGATCCTAGGGTTATGGGTTCTAATCGACACAGCTCTATGATTGCCTTCCCCTGTCCTTCGGATAAGACAGTAAAAAAAGAGGTCCTGTATCACAGAAGTTAGTAGCATGTGAAAGAATTCTCACTACTCAATGGCCACAGATGCTGTGCATAGGCCAAATTTTTCATAGGTCACTGGTATTGGTGATGTCTCCATATTAGTGAAAGATTCTCGAGTTGGACGTTAAACAACAATACAATCATCTTTTCAATAATCTGCCTTTCATTTTTGAAGAATATTTGGCTTAAATGTCTAAGGTTTGCACATTATTCTTACCGGGTATCTATTTATGGTTTGAGACAGTTTTGTACATTAACATCACTAATTTACTAGTACCATGCTTATAGCTCATCACTTTTATACATAATTGTAGGATAACCCTGACTCTGGAGTGCTTTACTTAGTTAGAGGTTTACTGAACATCATCCAGAACTACACCTGGGACCAACACAATGATACAAAGATGTTCATCTACACCAAGGTGCTGGCCATGTTGTCAGCCATGAGCCAGGAGAAGTTTGTGTATCATGTGGACAAAGGTATTATGCCTTTACATATTGAAATATTAACTTTATGGGAGAAAGTCTTATTAACGCTTTCATTGCTGCAGACCATGATAGACTGGTCATTCATAGTACAAAAGAGCATACTACATTGTACTTTGATACCCAGGGGTGAAAAGGTCAATGGACATTATTAATGTATTAATAGTTGTGGTTGCATAATAAAAGAGCATTCACACTTTCTGTATGGAGTCTTAGTTTTTGTCAGTTTTATGTTTTTTACCGGATTGCAAAGTAATTTTAGTCTATGAATTGGTGATGTTATGATTTTGTCTGTTTGTTTCTTGTTGAAGCAAAATGTTAGCAACCAACAGGGATTGATTAATGTGTCATTGAGTGATTATCACTGGATATATTATAGACTGGTAGAAAGTCTGTATTAATTTATTTTACCTTGATCTATATTATTTCCTAACTTTGACTTGTATACTTTTATCATGATTTATTTATATTACCTTAAATTTAATTGATTAACATGAACCTGTAGCCCTTTTCACAAAGAATCTTATGATAAAAATCATAGTCGTAAGTGTATGAAATTCAAATATAATTTATTTAACAAATTCTTGATGTAATTCAATAAATATAGTCACAATCTGATTTATATCATTCGTGTGCATTAAATTTCATCACAACTGGTCAAGTTTTATTGCAAAATAAAACAAAATGTGATCAAATCAAAAATTGCTTACTTATGATTACGAGTGATTTTGACCGTAAGATTCTTTGTGAAAATGGCATTTGATCTGTATTATGTCTTCCCAGCCTACTGATATGTTTTGACCTGTATGTTTCTTCTCTGTTTCAGTTGATTCTAATGATGCATTGTATGGATCAGACCCAAAATTTCTAAATGAGCTGAAAAACTTGTCCTCAACATTGGTTGAAGAAATACTGAATCATCTGAAGACACTGGCCCAGCCAGAGGTATTTATATCTCTTGTCATAGATACTGAGAGTGTTTTCATTTCAATCAAAAATTTTATCAATTCAGTATGCATAATTATATTAACAACAGATCACCATTTGATCTTTCCTGATGAAATTTTACATCTCTCCTTTTACACTACCACATATTTTCATGTACTGTAAATTAAATGTTATTCATAAGAATTTCTTGTTTGAGTAGTACAGTACTTGCTTGTTAAAATAAACTACATGCTATATTCTTACCAAAGATTGAAAAGCATGATGCAAATAAGGCATACAGTTGAGGCTCATTAATCCGGACGCCAATAATCCGGATGCTTCACCTTCCAGACAAAACGACCGAGCAACAGATTTTTTTTATTTGTACTGCTTCTGAGAGGTGCTATTTTAGTAATACAGATTCTTCATTTATCCGGACAGTTTGCTTGGGACCAAAGTTGTCTTGATTAATGAGGCTCCACCTTTTTGATTTGATATTGTGAGAAATATGATCTCATGAATGTATGAAGAATAACAGATTGGCCAATAATAAAGTCCCATGAACACTTAGAGATTCCCTGTTGTTCAATTTGTAATGGAGAAACTTATCAAAGTATCTTGTAAGATCTAGGTTCTATGGTCAAAGTGTCTTGCTATCCTCGAATTATGTCAAGTTTTTATCTAGATTTGGAGGGGGTGCATCTCTGTATGAAGCAAAGGTGAAATAAAACAGAAAGACAATTTACAAATCTCTGACTTCCTCTTTTTAGTGATCCTCCTCACTACATAATCTCTATGAACACCAAATACATATATCAGGTTCACATTTTATCCCAAAGCCAATAAGAGCTTTGGTTTTCTGATTTCAGACATACAAAAGACAAAGTATGGTTGCCCTGGAGTTGTTTAATACAATCATAAGTCATGGAGATATATCCCAGCAGTCAATGTTTACCTTGGCAGTAAATCTGTGGGGCTTAGCCAGAAAGCATGGGCAGCTGGACTCAAAGCTGATGGTATGATTGTTTTTATTTTTAAATGTTGTTTTATATCTTTTATATTGGGTAGGGTTAGTCTTACACTGATAACCACTTGTGTTGATACTAATATTGGTTTATGAGTGTTGTATGGAACTTGTGATTGATGACAAATGTCATCAGTGGTTTGATGTAGCACACGTCAATACTGTTTGACAAACTTGCAGTGATCTGGAAATGTGTCAGTCATCACAGAGTAAACTGGCAAATCTTTGTTTACAAGTTTAGAATGCACTACAGCAGGTATGAAACCAGAAGTGAGAGACTTTGTGATTTAAAATGCAATAGTCTTATAAAGGTTACAGAGGTCCTCTTATACTCTATTACCCTGAAATAGAGGTCAGAGAGGCCCTCTTACTGGTGGTAATTCTTGAGTACCTCAAACCATGAAATAGCACTGTCCTGAAAGACCACCTCATACGAGATGTCTCGCTCATGAGCATTTTATGCCAATGTCTTTCAGGAAGTGTTTAGCCATTTGCAATAACATTTGTTCGATGCTATGCAGAAAGATGTGTGGCAGGAGTTATCTGACCTTGATTCACAACATATCAGACTACAGACATTACTAACAAACTGAATCCACTTTGTACAGGAACAAAGAAATTTCACCACAGTGCCAAAGGCTTGCATTCAACAATGAGGTTTGCTGAGTCGTGGATGGTACAAATATTTGACATGAGGGTAAGATTGCCCTACCCCTGTACAAAGTGGCGCTTGATTGTTTTTCTCTCATCCCCAAATAATGCATTTTTGTAGAAACATAGATATTTGTGTAACACTATTCAAGCAGACAAATTACCCCAAAATTTAGGTAAAGTATATGCTGTGTGACACCAGAGGGTTCGAGGCAAACACCCATGGGTGATATATCAGAATGGGTAAACAGGGGAATAATTCTGTTCAGGTTGAGAGAAATGTTTGTCTGTCACATCAGCTAAATGGATGAGCCATAAGGATTACATTCCAATGGTAATTAAGGATGTGTGATTCAGAGTGTGAATTTTAATGACATTGATCTAATTCCAATGTATATTTACAGGTGAGAAGTTTAGATGGTGTCTCAAGAAAGTTTAACAGCACAGGATTAAAGGTGTACAGTGAATTACAAAGCAAACTGCCACTGGAATCAAGGGCTTAACATGTGACTTAATTACTAAGCAAAATTCAAATGAAATCAAGGACCTAACATGTGACTGAATTACAAAGCAAAGTGCCACTGGAATCAAAGACTTAACATGTGACTGAATTACAAAGCAAAGTGCTACTGGAATCAAGAACCTTACATGTGACTGAATTACAAAGCAAACTGTTACTGGAATCAACGACCGAACATGTGACTGAATTACAAAACAAACTGCTACTGGAATCAAGAACCTTACATGTGACTGAATTACAAAGCAAACTGCTACTGGAATCAAAAACCTAATATGTTGCTGAATTACAAAACAAACTGTCACTGGAATCAAGGACCTTACATGTGACTGAATTACAAAGCAAACTGCTACTGGAATCAAGGACTTAATATGTGATTGAATTACAAAGCAAACTGTCACTGGAATCAAGCACTTAACATGTGACTGAATTACAAAGCAAACTGTCACTGGAATCAAGGACTTAACATGTGGCTGAATTACAAAGCAAACTATCACTGGATTCAAGGACCTTACATGTGGCTGAATTACAAAGCAAACTGCCACAAAGTTCAAGGGCTTTACATGTGATAGCCTACTTTTGAAAGTACATGTACCTGTGTGTGTAATTGTATTTTATTCAGTATATAGTGGTTTATATGCCTGTGGAAAACAATAATATTGAAGCTTTGATATAAAACAACAAATTGCTCTTTAGTTGAAAACTAAGTATGTTACATTCTGTAATTCGTCAAGCCATCTGCCATGATCTGTAAGGCAAACTTAGATGTAATCAAGAGTGAGATTCTGTCGTATTTGAGAAGACATTTCCTTTTTTCCAGTGCCTGTTCTATTTGTGCTTGAAAATTTGAAACAGTGCGTGAAGACAAATCTACTACCAGAAGAAGCCTCATTGTAATGAAATTGTTGAGGCACACTGTATAATGTATATAATATTTATTGTGCAATAATACATGTACATCATAAATATACCATAAAGTCATATGGTTTTATTTCTTTGTATATGAAACTTATTTTTGTTATTTTGAAAAAAATGATGAGCAACTGAATCAATGAATCCATGCTGATTTCATTTTAATTATACCCCCTTCAAAAAGGTTGTAGTGGGGTATACTGGATTCACCATGTCTGTCCATCTGTCTATCAATGTAATTCCGCATCATAACTCGAGTACCCATGGGTCTACAAAGTTCATACTTCACGCATGGTTTGCTTATGACTCCAGAAAGATCCTTATTGATTTTTGGGTCAAAAGGTCAAGGTCACATGACTGTTCTTTGAAAATGGTTTCCACACCATAACTCAAGTAGGCCTACCTGTGGGTCTACAATGTTGATACTTCAAACATTGATTGCGCATGACTCAAGGAGGATCCATATTGATTTTGGGGTCTGAAGGACAAAGGCCAAGGTCACATGACTCTGTTCCTTGAAAAAAGTTCCCGCACCATAATTGCTACCACAGGGGGTGTAAGTCCCTTTAGGAAAGTTCTAGTTATTACTAACTTGATAAAAAAGCATTACTCTTAGAAAGCTTAGCATTGAATCCTTAAGTACTGGGCTTTTGTATTATTTAAAAGTAGAGATATTTACATAACATTCCCCTCATAAGTACTGATTTGTATGTATATAGACATCAGTCTGGCTGTCCACTTAACTTTAACAGTGGCTGTTACATTAAAACAGACTTGCCAACTTTGCAAAATTTCTAAGGGGGGGGGGTTCAATTTTATGGGAAAGGCTCTAAATTTTACCAAGAGCAAATAGGAAAATTTAAGTTTTATGGGGAGACATGCATTTTTCACAAGAAAGTGTCCAAATTTTACGTAAAAATTAGGGAGTTCCCCTATTTATGGGGGAGACTTGGCAAGTATGTTAAAATGGTTTGTGGACTTTCATATTTCATGTGTGAATCTGTATGATTAGGCAAATACTTTGGTATACCATGATTTGACCTTTTGGCCCTAACCTTTATGTCTGACATACTTCACAAACATGTTCGTTTTTTTCTTTTTAGACTTTCACTAAATAAGTCCAAGACAACTTATCTTCACAATCACAGAAATACTTGATCATATGTTTATAAATGATACTCTGAGGATGATATTTACATGCCCCACAATGTTATGTGTGTACTTATGCTTATAGGGGTAAGGCCATCCATAAATAATTGTGGTTTATGACAATGTTACCAACTGACGCAAAACCCTGTGATTCAAACTTTTTTATCACTTTCTCTTTCTAAAGTTCAAGGTCTTTATGGTCACAATTTGCTTATACTGTATGGTAATTTTACAATATGGTTTACAGTTATTGTTTTTTCAAACCTCCTTACTGCTTAATTATGGGGGGGAGGGAATCTTAGTCTAGCTACAGCAAATAACTTCGTTTTAAGGGTCACCTAAGAACGAGAAAATGGGCATGAGGAGAAAAATGAATTATGTATTCCTGATTTGTCTGTCAGGTCTGAAGTTTCTTGTTTTACTGTTAGATCTCTGTTGCATGTAGAACAAAAGCTAGATCATCCAAATTCAGATCATAGTTTCCTTATATGTATATCTATTTACATGTATTCATTAAATGAAATTCAAAAATAAAATATCCTTTAAGATTGTAGGCCTATCAATCAATGGCCAAAGTGCTGAGGGGTGAAATCTTCGATTCTGTGGAATTCTTGTGATATCATATTTGAAATAAAATTTGTAATAAAGATAACATATTTAACAATGTTGTATCACTTTTGTTGTTTCCTCTCAGTTGCCTGTCACACTGTATCTTTC
>JACSZP010022116.1:0-11408 GCA_016161895.1 Pinna nobilis
AGGATCTGTAAGTGACCACAAAGACTCAGGATCTGTAAGTGACCACAAAAACTCAGGATCTGTAAGTGACAACGTACCACAGAGAAACAGCTGCTGCAATGGCTTTGTCCTATGATATATCATCATTTATATACACTGTTTGTCACTCAGAATAGTCAAGTGAGTTTAATATATGTTGGTAGTAGCCATTACAGTTAAAATGGCTTTCACCTATACTATGTACACTTCTGTCTATCACATAGACTAGTCCAGTAAGTTATTACATTTTCACCTGTATTTTGAATCTTATTTCCACTGTTTACAATATTCTCTACATTGTCTTTTTGCATCTTTATTTGCAGTGTATGACAATATAGTAGTTGGCCCAACAGCTGAGAACACAAAGATAAGAAGTTCTGCAGCTATAGATGACATAATCACAAGGAAACTAATTAACAACGCAGAATCAGTGATCCCACAGCTGCGACACCACAACATAGTAAATATGTACACAGGTATCAGACCAGCAACAGAGACTAAAGACTATCACCTGAACTCTGATCTAGACAGGTAAGTGTTTCACTCAAATGTAGCTAATACATGTGAATATGTGAAAGGTACAGTAGACAGGTATGTATAGCAGACAGGTATGAAAAGCAGACAGGTGTGTATGATAGACATGTGTGTATAACAGACAGTTTTAGATAGCTGAAAGATGTGTGTAGAAGACACATGTATGTAGCAGACAGGTATGTATAACAGACAGGTGTGTATAACAGACAGGTGTGTATAAAAGACAGGTGTATATAATAGACAATTGCATGTAACAGACTGGTGTGTGTAATAGATGGTAGCATATAACAGACAGTCATGTTTAGCTGACAGGTATGTGTAGCAGACAGGTATGTGTAACAATCAAGTGTGTGTAGCAGACAGGTATATGTTTAGCAGACAAGTGCGTATAACAGACAGGTATGTGTAGCAGACAGGTATGTGAAGCAGACAGGTATGTGAAGCAGACAGGTGTGTATAACAGACAGGTATGTTTAGAAGACAGGTATGTGTAGCAGACAGGTATGTGAAGCAGACAGGTGTTTATTACAGACTGGCGTGTATAACAAGTATCTATTGAAAACAGGTGTATATAACAGATACATATTTGTGTCAGACAGATGTGTTTTACAGACAGGTATTTAGAAGAGACAGGTATATGTATAACAAACAGGTATATGTAAGAGACAGGTATGTAAAACAGAAAAGTATATTTAGTAGATAAGTGTGTATCATAGCTGTGTAAAGCAGTCGGGTATATGTGACACCAAGGTATGTGTAGCATACAAGTATGTGTAAGAGACAGGTGTGTATAACAGATAGGTACGATATCAGACAGGTATGTGCAAATGTCAAGTATATATGTGTGTAAGACGGGTGTGTTTAATAGACAGGTATGTTAAACAGATAGGTTTATGTAGCAGAGAGGCATGTTTAGCAGACAGGTGTGTATTTCAGAAAGGGGTGAATAGCAGATAGGTGTATAATAGAAAGTTGTATAACAGACAGGTATGTTTAGCATTAAGTGTTTTCTCAAATGTAGCTAATACAAGTGAACATGTGTAACAGACTAGTACAGTAGACAGGTATGTATAGCAGACAGGTGTACATGAAAGACGTGTTTACTGCAGACAGGTAAATTTAATAGTCACGTAAGTGTTTCAGACAGTTGTGTATAAGAGACAGTTGAATGGATGGGTAAGATTTGCTTAACAGGCAGGTGTGATTAGCAAACAGGTGTGTATAACAGATAAGTATATGTGGCAAATGTGTGTGTGTAGCAGACAGGTATATGTAACAGACAGGTATGTATGTGTTAGAGACAGGTATGTATAGCAGATTGGTATGTGTAAAAGTCAGGTATGTATGTGTAGGAGGACGGTATGTATATTAGACAGGTGAGTTAAACAGACAGGTGTATATAGCATACAGGTGTGTTGAGCAGACAAGTGTGTATAACAGGAAGGGGTGAATAGCAGACAAATGTGTAAAACAGACAGGTATATATAAAAGAAAGGTGTGTATAGCAGGTATTTATGTATAGTAGACTTGTTTGAAGCAGACATTTTTTTATAATAGACAGGTATAAGTGGTAAAAAGTGTTTAACACAGAAGTAGCTATTACAAGTAAATATGTGGAACAGACAGATACAGTAAATAGGTATGTATACCAGACAGGTGTGAAGGATAAACAGGTATGTATAACAGAAAGGTATGGGTAGCAGACAGATATGTAAAACAGATAGGTATTTTTAACAGACAGGTATGGGTAGCAGACAGATATGTATAACAGACAGGTATGAGTAGCAGACAGATATGTATAACAGACAAGTATTTATAACAGACAGATATGGGTAGCAGACAGATATGTATAACAGACAGGTATTTATAACAGACAGGTATGAGTAGCAGACAGATATGTATAACAGACAGGTATTTATAACAGACAGGTATGGGTAGCAGACAGATATGTATAACAGACAGGTATTTATAACTTACAGATATGGGTAGATGACAGGTATTTATAACAGACAGGTATGGGAAGCAGACTGATATGTATAACAGACAGGTATTTATAACAGACAGGTATGGGTAGCAGACAGATATGTATAACAGACAAGTATTAATAACAGACAGATATGGGTAGCAGACAGATATGTATAACAGACAGGTATGAGTAGCAGACAGATATATATAACAGACAAGTATTTATAACAGACAGATATGGGTAGCAGACAGATATGTATAACAGACAGGTATTTTTAACAGACAGGTATGGGTAGCAGACAGATATGTATAACAGACAGGTATGAGTAGCAGACAGATATGTATAACAGACAAGTATTTATAACAGACAGATATGGGTAGCAGACAGATATGGGTAGCAGACAGATATGTATAACAGACAGGTATTTATAACTGACAGATATGGGTAGCAGACAGGTATGTATAACAGACAGGTATGGGAAGCAGACTGATATGTATAACGGACAGATATGAGTAGCAGACATGTGTATAACAGGTATGTATAACAGACAGGTATGTATAACAGAAAGGTATGTATAACAGACAAGTATTTATAACAGACAGGTATGAGAAGCAGACTGATATGTATAACAGACAGGTATGTATAACAGACAAGTATTTATAACAGACAGGTATGGGAAGCAGACTGATATGTATAACAGACAGGTATGTATAACAGACAGGTATGTATAACAGACAAGTATTTATAACAGACAGATATGGGTAGCAGACAGATATGGGTATCAGACAGATTTGTATAACAGACAGGTATTTATAACAGACAAGTATTTATAACAGACAGATATGGGTAGCAGACAGATTTGTATAACAGACAGGTATTTATAACAGACAAGTATTTATAACAGACAGATATGGGTAGCAGACAGATATGTATAACAGACAGGTATGTATAACAGACTGATATGGGTAGCAGACAGATTTGTATAACAGACAGGTATGTATAACAGACAGGTATGGGAAGCAGACTGATATGTATAACAGACAGTTATTTATAACAGACAGGTATGGGTAGCAGACGTATATGTATAACAGAGGGCATGTATATCAGACAGATATTCAAAACACAGGTATGTTTAGCGGACATGTGTGAAGAAGATCGATATATGCTGCTCAATCTTTAGGTGTACATGTATGTGACTCTGTACCTTTTACCTCCCTTTTTACATTGTAGTCAATCTATGTTTTATTGGCCAGAGGTCATAACAGAAGATTCAGGTGTCTTTTGAATGGTATAGTCAAGAATAGTCAATTTAGAAACTGTTAATCACAGTTATATTCATGTAACAGAGTTTCTTTGTAAAATGGAGTGTTTAAAGTTGCATTGAGCTTGTAAGACCAATATCTTAGTGCTAACAAAAGTATTATCGTATTGATAGACACTATCAATATCTATTTGTGCTGATCACATGACAATATGTTATCCATAATATGGGCAAAGTTCTTCAAATGGAACTATAAATTCCGATTTTGACAGACTAAGTCTGTAGCTGATAATATCAAACAATTGTCTTATCATACAATTTCTTTTGATGACAGTGTACTTATATGTATGTACCACTTACTAGTATGTGGAACAGTTCTGCTTCATAATGCTTCAGATTGCCTTTACTCATATGACCTTTTACAATGGATCCTTTATTCCTTGTGTACTTGTGTGAGTTTAAATAAACGTAGTCCATCTTGTATCTCAATCTAATCCTCTCAAGAATATCTGCTCATTTTCTTGAAGTTGTTGGTATTACAATATTTTATCCCATGGACCTAAGAATTTGGGTGATTTATAGAATGTCTTCAAATATATTGTTTGGTTATTAAACCTTTTGTTGACCAGTTATAAATTCCACGTTAAATTTAAAAAAGCTAAATGTCAAACTATCAATTATTATAACACAAAATCTTACTTGAAGTGAAACATGAGTACTATAATATGTATTTCTTTTCAAGTGTATTGAAAAGTTTCTTTTATACTCTCAAGTTCTATTTTTGGCGGGCTAATTTTTCAAAATAGTTGAAATCAAAATTTTAAACTAATGAAATATTTTAAGAATTGCACGAAAGATGTCTTTTAGATTAAAATTCAGTTCCTTGCCGAGGTACTATTTCATGCTTCCAGAACTTGCCGTTTTGTAACGATAAAGGAAAACCATGACATGACAGTGTCTGAAAATATACTATAACTTAACTATAACTATAAAAGTTTCATAAACATGATTTGTAAGAAAGTAGATTAGGATTATTTCATTTCTCACTTCATTTGAATAACGTTGACTTTGATTGATTGTAGTGTTGGTCTTCCATGCATATTATGTCAAAACTAGAAGACTGATGCTCTTCATTATATAATTACTGCCGCTCATTCATAATTTCCCTTAGTATACTTAGTCTTGACAAACACATAGAGGTTCGTTTTTCTATTATCAAGAAAGTGATTGACAGATGACTAAACTTTAAGCACTTTTATGACATGGAGGTGATGCAACAATTAGCATAATTGATAACAAGTCTATTCACTTGTATTAATAGCGATGGAATAGGAACGAAACATTGACATAAATAAGTTTATCTGGCACCATCCTGACTGCTGGTCTACTGAGGACGTCATTATAATTCTGCCATAGTAAAAACTGGAGGCGTTAGTGTTACATAGGTGTTAACTAACATGCGACACAAGCATGTACAAAGATCATATGTTCAGTGTTCATTGATTATGAGAGAAAACGAAGATTTCTTGAAAAAGTGTCAGGATTATAATTTTGATGAATTGTAACATTTGATACAAAGCTATATTCGACAAGAGGCTCCACAACTGCCAAGTACAAGTCCCATCAAAAACACGATCTACAAATATTTCAGAAAAAATTACAATAATTCTAATATCATCGATAAACCCATACTTAGGATTCATGCGAAAAGCGTAATAAAATTTAAACTATGAAAGCATGATCACGTTTGATTTGTTTGGGATAAATTACAATGAACTTTCGTATGCTTTTATTTAATATCGAAACAACGTAAAAGTTTTATTGAATAGCAGACACAATGTTACTTATATTTAAGTAATTTCATTTTAATTGGTGCTATCATTTCATCTACTTGTGGAGATACGACATATTCACAGGAAACGAATGAATCTTTGATTACGGACATCACAAAGTGTAGTTCCTGGAGTGGAATGACATACTCAGTTATGATGTTTGTCACATTATTGTTATAAATGTATTCAATACAACTGGATAATAGATTCTGCATCATATTATTATAGTAGTAATCGTTTTACAAGCATAAGAACAATCAATAGACAGATACTATTGAACCATACTGAAATTCAATAGAAATAATTTGTTATTTTAAAATACATTTCAAGAATCAATATATATTATGATAGCTGTAACAGCCAAGAAAATGTAAGAATAAGAAATGTTAACTAAAAACGAAAATGAGTTGATGTTTGCTCCTGTTTTCTGTTCTGCGATACATTTTTTAATAATATGTACACTTAAACTAGATGATGAAAGCAAAACGCGTGTTTCAGCTGAACTTTGAGATATTGTCATAGAAAAATATGATGATCAGTAATCTGTAGGAAATACGAAAACGTAAGTAGAGTTACTTCCCTTTAGTCATACTGTCCTAGCTTACCATGTATTATTGTATTGTATTGTTGTTTAACATCCCACTCAAGAATATTAACGATGTGAATGCAAAAAAAAAAAAAAAAAAAAAAAAATGGGGATGGATTTTCCGTACAAAAATATCTAGCTACATATATTTATCTTGTTAGATATTGATATTCAAGATCAAACAATGTTCAGGACTAAAGATACCAATAATTATGATGTACATAATATTCAGGACGATAGATATCTATAATCATGACACCAATACTATTGTTCAGGAATATTTTGATAATGATAATCATACAATGTTCAGGACTATTAATATCGATAATATTGATGTACACAATGTTCAGAACTGTAGATATCGTTAATCATGATGTACACAGAGTACAGGACTATCATAGATATCGATAATCATCATATACACAATGTTCAGGACTTAATGTCGATAACATTGATGTACACAATGTTCAGAACTGTAGATATCGTTAATCATGATGTACACAGAGTACAGGACTATCATATATATAGATTATCATGATGTACACAATGTTCAGAACTGTAGATATCGTTAATCATGATGTACACAGAGTACAGGACTATCATAGATATAGATTATCATGATGTACACAATGTTCAGAACTGTAGATATCGTTAATCATGATGTACACAGAGTACAGGACTATCATAGATATAGATTATCATGATGTACACAATGTTCAGAACGGTTAATATCGATAATATTGATGTACATAGTGGTCATGACTATAGATATTTATTATCTAGATGAACATTATGTTCAAGACTAGTATATATATTGGAAATAATAACAATGTTCAGGACTGTTTATCAATAATCGTAGAGTACACAATGTTCAGGACTTTATATCAATAATCATACTGTACACAATGTTTAGGACTATATATTTTAATAATTGTGATGTAACAATGTTCAGGAATAGGTATTGATTATCAAGATATAAATAATGTTCAGGACCATAGATATTGATAATCTTGATGTACACAGTGTTCAGGACTAAATGTATTGATGATCATGATCTACACAATGTTTAGGACTATAGATATAGAAAATCATGACGTAAACAAAGTTCAGGACTGTAAATATCGATTATCATTATGTACGTAATGTTCAGGGCTGTTATAGATATTTATTATCATGATATGCATAATGCTTAGGACTATAAATATACCTGTAGTTCCAAAGTACACATTTTAAAGAAATATGTATATACCCATCAGATTTTGACTCGTTGTTTTAAACTTTGCTTTATGCCAGGCGTGACGGTTGATCAAATTTAGACCTGTCTTAGATCACTATCGCATGTGGTGATGGATCACTAATGTACTATGTCAAATAAATATGAGATCGTCATTCTCAAGTAACAATTGTTTATCCACTTTCAGTGCCATGTTTCACTTCTTCCAAATCAATTTACAATAAAAACTCTAAGTTTGTCAGAATTGAATTAGAATTTTGTTTAGATGGGATGTAAGTTCTAAACTTTTATTATCATAAATACACATTGTCGTTACTCTCGATTGGAATTCTTCATAATCAGAAAATGAAATAATTTAGTTGTCTACATGAACTAGACAAAAACTCGATTAATAGATTGTTAAGTGTGAGTTCTAATAATTTTCCCCGAGAAATTTGCTACATTACAAACAAAAAAGAGCTTCTCATTCTTTTGATTGAGTCTTTTCAAAACTTTCCGTCATATTCTCAAACTGAATCTTATTTGCTTATATTTAAAGATTCCCCTCCTCTCTCCGGAGAAAAGATTCCTCGGGTCATATTCTAAGGTCATGTCTTAAATGAGGTTTTTTTTAAAGAAAAGAAAAAGAAAAATCCACTGTAGACGTAATTGAGTGGAGGGTAAAGGTTGAGACCGTCAAAGGTGTGTCAACGTGCGGATTAACATACGTTTTATGATCAATTTCCTTTCGATAATTGACACGGGAAAAATACGAACTAAGTGCATTTAAGATCATGTCACGTCATAGCGCCAACACGTTGTAAGGTTTATCCATTTAACATGACTTGTCCCATCTGTTTGGAGAAGCGTGAAGAGACTGTATTTTAATGACGTCTGCTCTTTGATCACGTTTTATTTCTAATAGCTTTTCTGGCATCACTATTCAAAATAATATTTAATATACTTGATCAATTATGCCACTAAGATGAGTAAATTACCGCTAATGGAAAAATATGTGTTTGTCCTACCACCTGTACGCTAGCTTAAAGTTATCTAGTGTTAGATATGAGGTGCAAGCAGAGTTGAAACAGCTCAATTGTTGTAACACGTGTTACGGTATATTGGTCATGCATGGTGGCGCTATATATAGCTTGTGGTAAGGTACTTATTTGTCGATTTGTGAGATATATTTACAGAAATAGAATAAAGTCATTGAAGATCTATAATCTCTACTTCCCTTTTCTTATATGTTTATGCCGTTTTAACATATATTTCTGTTTTATTAAATAAGACCTATATCTAGTGGCCGCTAATTTGCTGACTGAAGCTGAAAAATTCAGTCAGTCGTGGTTTAAAGATGATGAATTTAGGCAATTGATCGAAAGAACTACGAATTCGAAACAAATGACTATGATGTAATACTTTATAGCGCGTCACGGATTTGTATGTTTAGCTCTTTCAATTTAGGTTTGACGATACAAAAAGAAGTTCATTTGGTATTGTAATGTATCTAAGTTAAGTGATCGGATATCCGAGTTAGATCCGTCCTGTCTGTGTTTTATTCAAGTTTTGGGGATAATAAATCATAATGCGTTTACAATACAAGCGCATATGCTCTTCTTCAAAACACCCATGCGACACCCATCTAAACAACACATGATATCTAGTCACTTCATAAGTAGGGATCATGTATAACGTAACCTTTAACAATCTGTTATCTTATCTAATGACCAGTCTGTAGATTTTGTACAAGTGCTTTTATTGGATACGAAATTAAGATCCTGACTATTTTGAGGATCTGGATATGCATGGATGGAGGCTTATTGCATTACAGAGAAGGATTTTTCGAGAATAGATTAACAGAAATATATTAAGATCGAAATCGATATAATATAATCGAATGATTCTTGAAAAGACTATATTTATTAATCCACGTGTTTCATTTTAGATTTTTGTGATATTATATATACGTGTAAATATGTATTGAATTGTTGCAGTTAATTATAAATGACTCTACAATTAATTGAACTTGTTTTTTGTTGTTGTTTTTTTTAGAAATTGGTTGACCGTAGGTGGAATTAGATCAACTGGTTTGTCTGCCTGCCTTGGGATTTCAAGTATGGTACACAGTATACTTGAAAACGATTTTGGACTTGAACCATCAGTTCATGAGAATCAAAATATCAGCAGAGTCGGTTACAAATTTGTGGACAGAAACTCCGTAGAAATAGACAGCCAAATGTATACCATAACACACCCAATAACGAGGACAGGCATCACTCATGGGGGCCTTACAAAACTGTAGTGTCACTTCAGGAATGTTGTTATTTTAATCCTTTATATCCATATGTACGTTATTTCAACTCATATGAATCTACCCAATAGAAGCCAGTTCGTAGATCATCTTGTCGCGACAGTTTTTTTAAGGTTGAAAGTGTTAACTTTAGTTACTGATAAATGCAATAAACACTCAAAAAATGTTCATTTGCCGTTAAGTCGTCTTTTGTTCGCTGAAGTATGCATGACTATATTATATTTAAGTCTCTAGCAATGTCAAAGCGGTTACAGGAATATTAGATAACATGCTGCTGCAACGAAAATCATAAGTATAAATCACAAGATAATTTCTGAAATTTGGATCATTTCAGTCTGTTACATTTGTGTCAAAATACTCTTCTTTTATCAGTTATATTCCCCTCAAAAAAAGACCTTATCCAGGAAACCTTAAAAACTCCCTTTGTTTTGATACTTAATTTGACTACGCCTCATCTGTATCGTATTGATAAGGGACGGAAGATGTTTTCTTCATAACGTGTAATGTTACTGGACACAATTATGAATAGGCTCAATTTGTGTGATAACGTTTTCACACAAATAAAACATGGATAATCTTGACAATGGCAAATCAGACTGCATTTGTTTTCTATTTTAAAGTTTTTCCGACAATAAACTATTTATAATATATACTCTAAAGTTTTAGATATTTCATCCTGAGCAAACGTTGTTTATATTTCTCTACAGTATCCGCAAAAAATTACCGGAGTAAATTTTGTGTAAAAAGATTACAGAGAACCGATTATGCATGTTGGTTGTCAGTTTTTTATGTTTTAACAGTAGTTTTGTGTTTTCAAACTTATTTCACTGCCTTACTGGGACTGAACTTATCATCTCTCTTATGTAAACGATATCATCTCTGACTGTGTTTATCTAGAAGAATTGTCATATCAAATGATTGGGCGTGTCACAACCTGCTTAGATAAAACAACTGTTTCAATAGTAATGTTAGTTAAACTTGTATACTCTTCTTGATTATAATGTATTTGCGTAAGGTAATATTGATAGTCTTTGAAATTATTAATTTAATTTTGCTGTACTGTTTCTGAAGAAGAAAAGTATCGAGATTATTTTGATGCATAACTGCGGCACGCAACTGATACGGTTACACATGTAATGTACTTTAACAGATTAATTTTAAAAGAAAAAATATATGAACCCCATCCGTTGGTTTATCATGCAAGAATTAGTTAAGCTGACTAAAACAGAGTCCTTAATGATCAACAGCAATAAGTTGAAAGCACCAAGCATAGACAAAAGCTTGGAGTCCATTATTTGTGTAAAGCTGGAACACTGAGCAACTCGAACCGAAAAAAGAAATATCAGGCAATATTTCTGCTGTTTAATAGTAGTCAATGCTGAAACTCAACTTAAACAATAATATTTGAAAATACAAAGGGACGTCCAAAACAGCCAATACCATGGCCAAAACAAAAAAGGACAACATTACAAACAGCCAATACCATGGCCAAAACAAAAAAGGACAACATTACAAACAGCCAATACCATGGCCAAAACAAAAAAGGACAACATTACAAACAGCCAATACCATGGCCAAAACAAAAAAGGACAACATTACAAACAGCCAATACCATGGCCAAAACAAAAAAGGACAACATTACAAACAGCATATACCATGGCCAAAACAAAAAAGGACAACATTA
>JACSZP010022122.1:5331-21400 GCA_016161895.1 Pinna nobilis
CCATATGAGTGAAATATTCTTGAGTGGGACGTTAAACAACAACGTAACGTAATCATCAGAATACATTGAATAGGAGTATTAGTCCTCTTGGAGTAAAGCTTTAGTTTAGCGCCTCCCCTAAAATTTTGGGAAGTGAGCCAAGCTTGGCTTTAATTGATTTAACATCAAGACTTTTTAATTAGGAGGCAGGTATGTTGCTCACTTAGTCTTGTCTGGCGGAGCAGACAGATGTAAAATTCTGAATAGGAACAGGTACATCTCTGTAGTTTTTTACCTTTGTATTCCTAACCATGATTGAAACTGACATGGAGGTAATTAGAACGTTTGGATTTTTTTCTTTTATGTGTAATTTCTATTAATTTATCTACCTTTCAAAGTAATAATGTTCAAAGCATTGCAGATTTTACAATTCTTTTTAATTTCTAAAAAATATACTGAAGTTAAAGATGTACCAATTTGCTCACTGGGCACCGCATACTGTGTACATTGTTTTAAATTGATGCTAGTTAACTTAAAATCAATTATATCTTAGGCCTGTTTGTTACTCGAAGTCAGACTTTCAGTTGTACACATACATGTTCATGTACATGTACATGCAAATAAGTCAAATTGGGAGGGGCGGAGCTTAATCATCCAACAAAATTGATATTTTATAGTTTACATATAACTAAGTTAAATTAATATTATTTTTAGTTTAATCTAAAAATATCGGTGAAGGGAGTTTTGACTATCAGAAACGTCATTATATGGCAATTAACCTAATTGATACTATACTACACTGTTGTATTATCAGATGTGAAGTCATTGTTTTAAGTTGAGGTGTTGACATGGACATGCTACATGCACACATACATGTCTATAATGCTTACCAGTTTGGAGTAAATCAGGTGTAAGTTCATTTAAATGTACAGGTGCACAAGGTATAAATGTTCTCTCTGTATTTACAGGTATGCTATTATATAATTCATCATAGAATTACATATGAACTATTATCCAGTAGCAGACTTTATATGAAATAATAAATCATATCTGATAAGATAGCCTTGGACTCATCTTTTTTTACAATTTTTGCTCAAATGTCTTGTTATTTTAATGTTAACTGAAAATAAACATGCTAAAGTAAATCATGTGTAACCAGAACTCTAGTATCAGAAGTATTAAGTAGCTTAACAGGTACATCTGTGGGAGTGTAGAAAGTTATTGTGCTTAAGTATAGAACTAGAAGTATGCAGTGGGTGTTTAATTTACATGTAAACTCTCGGTCATACAACAGTTTTCAGTAGGCTGCCTTGTGCACACGTCAAAAACACAGCGCTGAGGATAGGTGCATTTATTTCCCTTCTCTGATTCATAAGGTCAACCAGTAGGAGAGTTCATAGGTCAGATCAGAAGCTGGGGTCATCTGCTCCTTGTTTGGATGTGAAACCAAATACTCTCTTTCAATATGGAGGATTACTGTAGCTAGATGAGAAGAAGAAGAACACATAGGATAGATTTGATATTTTGTGGTTCTAAAATCAAAACTTTGGGATTCTAAGGTAAGTGTTTATTTGTTCTATGGCTTACAAGTTAGTGTAAATCTGTATGATTCATTGTTATTTCAATATCAAAACCAGTGCCGGAGGAAGAACCTGTTGAAGTCTGACTTCACTTGTACCTCTGATGCTCATGTCTTAGATCAAGGTATCTCAGTTAGTGTTATTGCTACATTTATTTCTTAGTTTATACACACCTGTATTTTGACACAGGTAAGGGAAAAAATGAACCCACCTGAAGTGAATGCATAATTCAGTAAAAATTAACTCAAGATTTTAAACTTCTGAATACAAGTACCTATAACTCTACAAATGTATGTGTATGTAAATGTTGTATATAGATATCGTTGATAAAAAGAATCTGTGAAGGTAACATCACAAATAGTTACTTGTGATATTTTGAAAAGTTTTAAAGTATTTAACTTTTATGCAAATACAAAATGAGGAAAATAAGTGAATTAATGTTGAAATATTTCTTAAAAATTGGGCTACACACTTATTTTCTTCAGCTTCTAACATTCTTCCTCCTTTTGGGTACTGCAATGGCAGAATCCCTAGCTGTTCCATTCATAGAATATATTTGTTAAGAAATAAAGCATCACATACATGTATTACCTCAACCCTTAATAATCGGTACATGTATAAAGATAAGGATGTAGGAAACTTGAGCACAATTATTGATGAGCTTATGTAGTAAGCTGTTATCTATTCCTTTTATTTACTTAAGCCTGATGATGTCTGGTGGTGAGATAGATCATAACTGAAGACAAATGGTTCTGTCTGAGTCATATCATAGACTCCATAAGATACGTATCCATAACTACTTAACAAAGAAAATATATAGACTCACCAAGCAGGGCATATCATGATAGGATAATTAACAAAGTGGATGTTTAACATGTTGTTTGTGTTCAGATGATTCCAAAATACATGTAACTTTGTGTGGATACAAATAGGTACATGTATGTACATGTATATAAAAGACAGAGAAAAAATATTATTTGTGGAATTTAAAGAAGAAAGCTGATTGTCATAGATTTGAAAAGAGGTGAAACTGTCTTGTTACTACTAAATTGTGTTGAGTTTGAAATAAAGAAATTGAGGTTTCGAATACTATTTAACATACTGATACATGTGAGAAGAGACAGAATCTAATATCTTGTCACTGGTAAACTGTTTCGAGTTAAGAATACCGGTAAGTGTAAAATTCATTAAAATGCTCTAGATTTAACAGTTATTCACTATTTGACCTGGATTTTAACATGCTTTGGACTTTTATTCATGTTTGTGTAAAATTACCTTTTCATTATATCACATACTAGTACACTATATCATGTAGGTCATAGAATGTAAGATTTTCATTCAAAACAAGTTTGTGTGTTGGGAAGTATTCATGAATTTTGTTTTTCAATTTAGTTCTGTTTTGATATTCAACAGGTGGATTTTAATTCTTAAATATATAATGATTCATAATCCTGCTAGGTGAATAAGAATGCAAAAGTATAAATATGCTATGAAATAAAAAGTTGGGCCATGAAAAAAGAACCAAAAGTGTTATAAAGTGTACGGGACACATTTTTTACCCCCACTCCTTTGTAAACCACAAGTTGCCATGGTGAGGCTATGAGTTTTACAGTTTGCATATTAATCATACAATAGGCGTAGCAGTTTTTTCAGTTGTTTGCCTTGGGCTCCTAATTCTTCATCAGTCTAACTTGACTGTGTTGTACTCTGTCCTTTGAACTGAGAGACAGATAAGGTGGTTACTAGATACAGCCATCATAGGTTGTATTGCCTTAGGAGAAGTACAGTCGTTCTCAGGTATTCCAACACTAGCATACGATTAAGATTATAGTGATAAACACTTGATGTATCCTAGATTAATCCTATAAAATCTCCGTCAGATGCATGCATTCTCTGCATAATGAGGTGTATGGTGATGTCTGGTCGCATAAAGGAATGCACTCAAACATGCACGCACACATTGCCTTTCTAAAAATAAAAGTGTAGTTATTACACAGTGCTTAGCATGAAAATGATAGTTTTAAACTCAGACAAAGGAATGAGTATACTGATGTGGTTATCATTTTGTATCCTCTGAATAATTTCCTCGATTTATGAAATACAATGTAAAATCAAAATTGTCTTCTGATAGTTCCTCCGTCGANNCAAAACAAACAAATAAAAACAATTGTGTTCATCTTATTACAGTTTCCTGTTTGAGCTTACAAAGTTTTCTTTTTTATTTACATGTACCTGTAGAATCACCATCTCACTCCAGAATGTTAAGATAACTGTGGAGCTATCTTATGTAAGCATGTCTGTATGGAAGAGTTGCACAAGTGCTCGGCATGTTTATCATGAGGATGTTGAATTATCTAATTATTTCCTATCAAACACTTCCTATAATCTCACCGAAATCTGAGATTTTTGTCAGATTTATCTTACATTCCAGTGTCTGACATCTACATGTACATGTAAATGAATAGATTTGCCTCTCTTTTTTGTGAATTATTTACAGATTTAGTGGCACAGTCTTACTGTATGCATTCATATGTTGTTGTATTATTGTTTAACATCCCACTCAAGATTATTTAACTCATATGGAAACGTCACCGTATGCCGGTGAAGGGTGAGAAATTTTGCCTATGCTTGGAACTTATGGCTGTAGAGCAGGGAGGGTTCTTTAATGTGCGAACACCTACTGTGACACGGGACCTCGGTTCCAACCGCTGCATGGCGCTACGCAGATTCGAACCCCAGACTCTTCGATTCGAAGTCGAACTTGTCAACCACTCAGCCATGGCCGCCCCAATGCATTCATAAAAGCAGACATATATAGAAATAAAAAAAAAGGATTGTTATCTCTGGATTTTGTATGCATTGACTTTTTAAGCTATTCCAGTTTTAATCTTGTGCAAATTCAGTTCTTCACCAGTATCTTGTACAGTTTCGAAGGGAAGAAAATTTTTCAATGACAGTGCATACATTGTACTGTATTACAATACACACACAATGTACATGTACTTGATTACATGTATAAGTAATTTTCTTAGTTGTAAACTCAAAGGAGCATAGAATATTTACAAAACCTCAAACACAAGCAAGAATTCAGGAACAGACTACCATACATGTAGGCATTACTTATCTTTGGTTGATTGATTAGCCATTGTCCACTTAAGGTCATACAGACTCATTGTATACAAACAAGTCCTTATGACTTTCAGGTGCTGAAATACAGTAGTTAATCTGTAGTAAATCAAATTTATCATCATTTCCCACCAAGAAAAAGTTGGTTCATATCTATTTATTTTCTAGACATTTGTTAATTTTCTTGACTACATGTTAGCATGAACAAATTAAGATCAAATAATGAATGACTTTTCTACTGTAGAAACTGGGTTCATTGTCAAAGATTTATCTGTGAGACTGAAGATCCATCTTTGCATAGTATAGAATGCTAAGGGTACAGGTACTTGTAGGTCAGAGCCATTGTGTCTCTATAGTACAGTAGTGTGTTGACCTTCAGAATTGTGAGTGTGTTCAAGCCTGTTCTGGAGAAGTGGCGAGCTTTTCCTGTCATTCTGATGAGACAGTTGTAACCAAAGTCCAATCTCCAGTAGTGAGCATTCTGGTATCAAAGAACTCTCACTGCGCAAAGCTCCAAAGTGCCGAGTATAGGCAAAGATTTGTAGCCCTTTATTATTATTTACTATTAAGTGATGTCTTTACATGTACATATACAGGTATATAAGAGCAAGATTCTGGAGTGGGACATTCAACAGCAATATAACCACCTTCTGTTGTAGTGTTGCTACCTTGATCTTAGAATATAACTGAAATAATACCGGGTATGTCCTAAGTAGCAAATAGTAATTGCAAGCACTCTTGCCACTAGACATAAACAACATGATGTTGCAGACAAAATAGTTTTAGAGGAAAATAATAGACTAATTTATCAAATCATTTGTCAGAGGAAGATAATTCACTCATTTTTATTCCAACGCATTAACATGTGTTTCATAAGTAAATTTTGGCAAATATTAAGCTCTATGAACCATATATAATTGGATAGAGTGTGATGGTGTTTGTGAAAACTAAGCTGGCTGGTTAGATATAAAACAAGTTGTTGCTTTAATCATAAAGTAGATAAGAGATGGTCTTATTTCTGCCTTAGTTATCCTGTATCTTGTCTCAGACATACGCAGGAGAACGTTTACTCCACATCCTCTACATGTCAGGGATACTTAGTGGTGAGAGAAACAGGACATTCCGATTCAGTCACCCCTGTCAGTGAACAATCAGCTCCTTTATGCATTGATTTGAACCAGTTTAAGTGTGGCATTTAAGGTCACCAAGTTAAGTGATATATAACATCAGGAATTTTCTGACTGAATTTTGGCTTGTGTCTGGTGTACAGTGTATATCATTAGATAAGATAATTTAGATTTGTTCTGCAGTAATTTTTACTAAGTATACAGCCACCAGCTTATAATGATGATGAATTTTCACTTTGATAAAACTCTTGACTTTTAACATTCATGCAGGGCTACAAAATTCTTCATTATGTGTCATGACTATAAAATGCATATTAATCATTTAGTAAATTTGATCGCTTTCAGAATTTCTGTCTAGATTTGAAAAAGGTAGTCCTATAATGTAAACCTTCATTGGTCCGAAACACTTAATTTCAACATTTTATATCGGATACATACATGTACACATGTATATGGTAAAACCTGCTTTAGCGACCAGATGTGTATAAAGACCAACCGGTCACAAAGACCTTTTTTTTTTTTGCTGCCCCAAATGTACCATTTTTGTACACATCAACCTTTATCTAAAGACCACCTCCCAATAAAGACTAGTTTTTCTTATGTCCCTAAGGAGTTCATTATATACAGTGGTTTATAGTGGTTTCATAGTACATGTATTTGCCATTTACAGTTGATGGTAGTGGGTCATTATAAACAGTAAAAATGAAAAATCTGATTGAAGACATTGAAAGTGAACCAGCGAAGGCTTATATTATTTGAAGAATTAATAAAAAAGCAGCCTTTGAAATTCTGTAATGATGCTAATTATGATCAACTTCCGTTTAATCTTTTGATATGCTATAGCTATCATATTCTCTGTTCCTTTTCTATAACATCAGATCTAATACTATAGCGGCTGTTGTACTTTCTTTTTCATGCTCTCATGGGAAAAGCGCAGACAACAATATTGTCTTTCTCATGTATGTCCATTCCATTCATTGATGTCACTATAGCATTCAAAGTTAACAAAACTTAAAAAGAAAGAAGAGTTGGACAAAATGCTGTTCTTCTTGACAAACATTTCACCGACATACTTTTTTGAAGTCGCATTTATTGAACACATGTTGACATTACTAAGACATATACTTTATATACCAGATAGGTCTTAGAGTTAAGTATTAAGTAACCTGCTACAAAACCAGGTCATAGTTGATATCCATTTGTATCAGTGGCAAAATTCTCAACTTCAAATGTTAAAGTGTTAGAACGAAAACCTTTTTAAAGAGTCAATAAACCTATCGTCAGTGTATTATATGGTCTCTATCGAAGTAAAATTCGAGAAGAAAAAAAGCTGCCTATGAAAAATTGGCATCAGCCAATGATAAGCTAATATTCTTAGAGATAAAAGTAAAACACATAATGAAAATAAAAACCCTCGCCTCCTGTCATTTTGGCATATGCAGTGATTATAATGTTTGACATTTTCAGCAATAACAAACACATTTTTGACATCAGATAGCGTATTTGTAGTCTAGTTGATCTTTGTGCACTTACATATGTGTTGTGCATCCAGTTATTTTCGTAAACAGTAGGTGCCGTTGACATAAATACGTCTAAAAAATTATATTGGTGCATTTGGTACAAAGGAACATGTGCGGCTGTGTTTTAGCAAACTGCATGTATTTGCAGTGAAGCAAATAGTAAATCTGCAAGAAAATGGCAACAAAAAATAAAGGAAATATTTTTTGTATCAAAATCTGAACAGTCAACTGATACGTCAGGAGGATATTCATTTCTTGTTTGATGCATCATATCATTAAAGTTTAAACATTCTTATAAAATAAGTGTAATTTATTGTTGTTACTATGTTGCTTTTTATGTCCCACTCAAGATTCTTTCGCTTATATGGAGACATTACTGAAGGCTGGTCAAGCATGTCTGCAATTGTGGTTTAAGTTTTGCTTTGAGCATTGCCTCCTGGTTCTTATGGCGATTGATACCTAAGTACATGTATCTGTGATTTTCATAAATTCAACATGCAGACACCCACTATGACATGAGACATTCGTTTTTTCTGTCTCGTCAGCAGAAGGCATGAATGAAATAAGGACAAATGATTTGAGAGCAATATTACATGAAGGTCAGTTAATATAAAAGCAAGTCCATGGGTATCTGACCTCTGTTTTCTTACATGTATATAGGCTACTGATCTCTTATTTGCTAGCCCACAGTAGATCAGTAAATGGACAGCTACAGGTTGTTCTATTCTCTTATCAGTACACATCTACTGTATAGCATGTACATGCTTGCTGTGTAGCATTCTCTTGCCAGTACAAGATGGATGAAGGCTTTATCTGTCCAGAGTGACCCATCATGGCTAATTGGTAACACCAGCACATTGTAGTCATTCATTTATATATACATATATGAAGACAATATACATGTATATTTACATCCAACACTCTAGGAATTTCCAGTATATCATAAAGTACAAGCATACACAAGGCACGTTCTTGAGAAAGGAGCATATTTGTATTATATTAGATTATGACAAGCATAATCATATGGAGCGTGCACAAGTTTTCAAAATATACCTTTTGATTCTCTTTACTTATTCCATTTTGTGTCTATGTTAGTGATGCATATTGAATGTGTTTACAACTATAGTAGTATAGAGTGCATTTACATGATAACGGATGTAGATTTTCATGAGCAACAGATTTTAAATTTTCTGTATTAAGTGCACTTGTCTACATTTTACATGTAGATGCACATTTGTGATATATTGTATAAGATATTGTTGTAAATCCAGACAGTGTTAGGCCCTAGAGCCTAGCGTCTGGACTATTGGCACAGTGGTTGGAAAGATTGCCTAATATGCTGAGGGTCCTGAGTTCAATACCTGGTTTTGGCAGCAAAGGTATTAAATAGGTACTTGTATGGCAGATATGGTACCAGGTCTCCTCTGAAAGACAGGAAAAGCTAGCTGTCTTAGCAGTATAGATGTGAATCAATAACTTCACAATCAGACAGAAAACCTGCTAACCATGATGACTCTCCACGCTCATGGTTCAAATGTTGTTGCCTCTTACACTTGACAGAGACTCCTCATGTTTAACAGTATTGTCAATGATCAAATTGAACAGAGAAATTCATACTACACAAGAGAGTTCGCATATACTGCTATTGTGCTAGACAATAATTTTGATTCAGAGATTTATACGATTAATCATTTAATTCGTGCCATTCCTAACAGATGATTTAATCCATTCAAGCTTATTAAGTCATGGTCTGATTAATCTAGCATAATTTTGTTCTCAGAGAACTTGTGATGCAAGAGTATGTAATTTCTTTATTTCTCCACAACTGAAAATTAGGGGGGGACACTTGCTTAATGTCTCTCGATCTTACTGTTTGGCCATTAAACTTGGGGCATCAGTGATTCACAAACACATTTCGTTTTCACCTGACTTACATGGTCATTCAGATGACTCAGGTAGGTCTTTCAGCAGGTGATAAGAATAGTACAATGCCCTCCTGTCGAGGTTAATCCATTAAACTGTTCAGTTGTAACAGACAAAACCAATCACGTGTGACTACTGGATGGGTATTTGTGTACTGTAATAGGATACTCAAATTGAAAGTAAATTGACTGTGATTTTATGTATGTTAAATATTTTGAATGTTGATTCGTGGACAAAGTTTTAATCCTGCACCTGGAAATTCTATTCATAGCATGTACTGCTAAAATAAGCAGTAGTCCTAAGCACTTATAAAAATCAAATCTGTTTATAATCTAGTTTACTTTTAAAATACTTTACTTGATAGGTCAGAACTGACACATTTATATGCACAGGTCCCATTGGTTGATTGTATTGTTGGTTTTAAACATCCCACTCTGAAGAATCTTTCACTAATATGGAGATGGCATCAAATGAAGGGCTACAAATTTGGCTTAATGCTTGACAATTGCAGCCATTGAGCACAGTAGCACAGCGTCTTCAACACCCTTGCAACACAGGAATTCAGTTTTTACGGTCTCATCTGAAGGAAAAGCCAGTTGTTGCCACAGAGCCAACTCCAATCCATAACCTCACAATCTGAAGGGGAACGGAAGGGTCCGGGGTTTGATTCCCGCAGCGCCACTCCGCGGTTGGCATTCCCTGTCTTTCGTATGAGACAGTAAAAACTGAGGTCCCATGTCACAGTAGGTGTGTAGGTGCATGTTAAACAACCCTCCCTGCTCTACGGTCAGCAGTGCCGAGCACATGCAGGCTAAATTTGTCGCCCTTCACCGACACACGATGACGTCTCCATATGACTGAAAGATTTTTGAGTGGGATGTTAATCAACATTAGCCAATAGTCTGAAGGGAACATGCTACCAGTAACCAAAGTTTGAAATTCTTATACCTTTTTACACCACTGAATTGATCATATTGAAAAAAGAGAAGAGTATTGTACATTTGTTTTATATGGATACACAACTACAAGTACTTACTCCAGGCATGGTTTTAACCTACCAAAATTCACTCTACTGGATAATATACTATATTTCTGACCAAAACAATATTTCTTATAGTATAATGCATTTTATTATTGATAAACTTTGTTCTGCACTTCCAACCAACTTCGGGTTTTTAGTTTCCGTTTTACATCCAGTAACATGGTACAGTGTTTTCTGTCTTTTGGAAGTCATAAATAACAGAACTTTCCTTATTTACATAGCAATGCTTTTCTTAATAATCTTGGAGTGCTGTCAAAACCATCCCATTGTAACAAATTATTGATGTCCAGATTTTTCTTGGCAAGGTTGTCAATTCTAGTTCTCTGCTAAAAGAGAGTAATAGTCCTTTGGACATGTCCATCAGGTTTTAATCTGAATCAGTCTTCTATGACTGGGGTAAGGATATGGCTATTGTTTCTGTTGCCATAGTAATATTGAGTCTAGTGATTAACTTGGGATTGGTTTTTTCCTCCAGTTTCATCTAATACATTCAGCAATGTCCATCATCACTCTTTTACATCCAGTGCCTTGTGGGAACTAATCAGAAGGTCAATTCATATTGATGCCTGTGGAGAAGTTTTGGCAATCGATCATGGTACTGTGTGTTAATATTTCAGTGTTTTTCCTTGGTTACCACTGATTTCCTTGACAACAATCAGTGCTGATTGTAGGAATTTGGGGGCATCAGTTGTTGATCAATGTAGGTCATNNGAACTAAATTCTCCAGGAATTTTGGAAGCATGGAATGCTAGCACTGCTATACACTACATGTACATTTTACATGAACCATCTGTAGGTTGTCCCACATGATTTATAAACTCTGTCTTCAGAGTATTTACATGAAATATAATTCTATGTACATGTAGATGTATTTTTGAAATGTTTTCCTTGTGATGAATGACTACTGAGGAGACTAACTTCCTTCCATTTGTCACTCTACTAATTCATTTTTATGTTGTTTGTTTATTTGGGTTTTTTATCACTCTTTCTCCTTATTTGCTGCAGTCAGAAATAACGGAACAACTTTCTCAGGTTTTGGTGAAAAGGGGTGCTTCAGCAGTTTATACAGACTTGACTATCTAGACAATGTTTTTATGCTTCCCCAAAATTTTCTGAGGGCATGCATATAGTTGAAGCTTTATACATCCATCAGGAATCATATCTACTAGACCATTTCATGAATTGAGGGTCATACTAACAAAATATACTGGTAATCCCCATAACCTAGGCTTTGGGTCCAACCTTGTTTCATGGTCAAATGTCAAGGTCATTCAGGATTTAGAACTTGAAACCTGCCTATATCAGATCTCCTTTCAGTATTTAGTGAGCTGGATCATAATGTTACTCATAACATACAAGTGTGCACTGACTTTGACCTTACATGTAAGTCATGGGTTAAGGTCATTTTAGAATTTTGGCTTGAAAGCTTAGCTTGCTCATATCTTCTTACCTTACTTAGAGCCCTCAATTATAATTTACACAAATGTTACTAATGACATATAGGTGTGCAATGATCTGGTTTTAAGGTGAAAGGTCAAGGTCATTCTTGATTTAGAACTTAAATTAGTATATTGTCCACATCTTCCTCCAGTTGTATGAGTGCTAGAGCATAATTCACACAGATGTTGCTCATGACATATTACCATATAGTTGTCCACTTACCTTGACCAAATTTTAGTGTATAATTTCAAAACCCTAAACTCACCAGTCTCAATAATATTCATTTACATGTACTTCATGAAAACTTGCCATTTATTTGAAAGTTAGGGAACACATATACTGTCAGTGTGTTTGCCTTCTGATTGTGAGGCCATGGGTTCATATCTAACCATATCACGATTGGCCTTCCCAGTCTTGGGATGAAACAGTGAAACTGAGGTCAAAAGTCACAGGAAGTGTTGGCATGTTAAAAACCCCTCCCTGCTCTATAGCCAGGTGAGTGGGTGACACGTCAAACAACAATACAACCTACCAACCAACCAAATTGTATGGTTATAAGTATGTGTACATTTATGTTGATGTAAGGTGTACATAATGATATACATGTATTGCAAAGTAAGTTGGTGGTAGATACAGAGTCCAAAGTTTATACTGGATACGCATATGAAGAAGACGCTCAAAGTTTGTATATAGAGCTAAGACAGAATTGCCAGTAAACTCTTGACTACAGGTGTTTATAGTAGAGGGTACCTTGACATTTGGCTATTACTTGTTTACTGCTGGTGGCACTCATGTTTAGGATTCTACAGATAGTCTTTCAAGTCATGTGATTTATGTATTTCACTTTTGGGCAGGTACAAACATTTGTAGATTGCTTCAGTGGCAGGTCAAAATAAATCAGCAATTAAATATGCTGTCTGACACCTATGTGTGAGCCCTTAATAAGTTAAGTAGCATTATTCATTTTTTTTTTTCTGCAGTCATTTTTTTTAGGATTTCTCTATGTTTTAAGTTGGTTGGTTGTATTGTTGTTTAACGTCCCACTAAAGAATGTTTTATTATACACTGTATGAAGACATCACTGTATGTCAATGAATTGCAATAAATTTTGCTTATGCTTTTAGCACCTATAGCTGTAGGGTAGGGAGAGTTCTTTAACATGCCAACACCTACCACACTGTGACATCGGACCTTGGTTTTAACTGTCTCATTGTAAAGGTGAAGACAGGGACAGCCAACCACAGAATTCCTGGGATCCAAATCCATGACCTCAAGGTCAAAAGGCAAACGTGCTCACTACTAGGCCACAGCGGCACGGCCACAGTGGCCCCCTATTCTCTCAGTACTGGAATGACAGTATTAAAGCACTTGTTAAGAAATATTTAAAGTATTTCTTAAATGGGGCCTCCATGGCCGAGTGGTTAGCATGTTTGACTTCGAATAAAAGGGTCAGGGGTTTGAATCCCACACCACCACACTGTGGTTGGCCGTCCCTGTCTTGCGGATGCGACAGTAAAAACGGAGGTCCCGTGTCACTGTACTAGTAGGTGTTGGCACTTTAAATAACCCTCCCTGATCTTCGGCCATAAGTGCGGAGAATAGGCAAAATTTGTTGCCCATCACCGGCGCACAGAGACGTCTCCATGTGAGTGAAATATTATTGAGTGGGACGTTAAACAACAATACAATACAAATTTCTTAAATAGTGCATGTATGCAACATGTAAACCACAATGTGACTACATGCAAGAGAATTAAAACTGTAATCCCCTCATTAGATTATTACTTTATAAATCATGGTAGTATAGTGCAGTTCACTTAAAGTCAAGGACTTGTTCCGTTTTACCGAAGTTGTCTACTAAGTAATTGCGGAAACCTTACTGTTTTCCTGTCTTTATAAAAAGAAGCCGTTATGTTTGTATACATATCAGACATTCCTATGATATGAGAACATACTGTTTGCATCAGAGGAAATAGTATATACACTCGACGCTAAACAGTTGAACGTCAAACCAAAGAACTGTGTGAGTCGCTGGATCTCGCTGCTTATATACAATGTACAATTTACGTATACTCACTTATAAATAGAAACATACACAGACAATAAGTGAGTATAGTTGTTATGTTTCATATTTAATTTGAATCTCCGACTATGCTGTTCTGAAATACATAGATTCTTGTATTCTTTATATTGAGTAGTTTTGCCATATCTTTTGAAAAAGTCTATAACTACCTACAATGTATGACTTAATATATTGGAGCTTTTAAGTTTTATTCAGTACATATACCTTTAGTGTATTTGTAGATGATGGAGAAATCCTTTATTAGTATTCTAGTGTGTACAACCAGACCATCCTTTGATATATATACTTTATAATTCAATGATTTTTTGGCATACATGTATACTTAAAGAAACAGAATTCCGGTGGTGAGTAATGACCAATAGTTTGTGCCTATCACAGCAGGAGGATTCTCATACATGTAGATATCATAGATTACATTTACACTTGTACTAGTTAACCCCAAGTCTTGGAATTATATATATATACCCAGGTAGGGGATTGGGTTTGGATCCATCTCATTGTTTTTAAAATAAAGCACTTGTAAACACCAACATTATCTATGTACATACATTGTATTTCTAGATATTCCATTTATAATTTCTGTTTCAAGATGTCTATATGTTTCTAGAGATGCTGTTTAGATGTCACTGATCATAAATATATACTTTATTACAATACTGTATAAGATGTTTATTGTCCCGGGCTTTTCCTCTTTGTTACTAGAGACTACTGCTGTGTTTCTATTCAAAGCTTCCACAGATTTTCCGATCTGTAGATTTTATGCCTCCTGATTATGACCACATTCAACTTAAATATTTTGGCACTTCAGGTTAATCACTGGCACACCTGTAGTTTTGTATTGATTTGATTACATATACCTGCCAGTCAGCAGGATCCCACATTCTTGTTAGTTAGCTACAGATCACATCTTAAATGTAACCCAGCCATTATAAGATAAGATTTATTTATCAGCTGTAAAAAAAGATTCTTACTCACTTCTAAGACTTTTTTCTTCCTGATGCTGTGTAGAATTCTGTGCTAAAAATAGCCACAAGCCAAATTGCTGGTATCTTAAAGAGTTTTTCCCCATCCTCTCAAGTAAGACAATACTGACTTATCTAACTTGACATAGATGTGATTCATCATTTAATTTGTGAGAGGAAATATGAACAAAGCTGCAAAAATTGATAGTTTTAGAGTTTAAAAGGCTGGCAAAATGTATTTTTAGATATTTTTTTTGTATATAATGCCATAGCGTACACTGAACTTGGATCTATTTGTAGATTTTATCAAAAAAGAGAGAGTACTTTACAGTGAATATGTCAACTCACTAAGAACTGTTGTTTTGTCCTATCTGTATCATATGTCCCTGATGTTTTGGTACCTGTTACTTTACACCTAACTTTTGATCCTAAGTATGAGACACTCAAACTGGGGTCCCATATCACATAGTATATGCAATGTAGGTGTCAGTATGTTAAAGAACCCTCACTGCTCATGCAATGGCTATAAGTGCCTAACATAGGCCCCATTATAGCTCTCTACAGGCATATGTCAATGTGAGTGGAACATTTAACAAAAATACATTAGAGCAACCTAACTGGCCATTATTGGACAGTAGAGGACTTCATATGAATTATGGTTGCTACACAAGTTGTGACCCTTATGAAAAGTCATTGAGCTTGCAACCTTGAGCACTGGCTCTGTCTCATAAAAATTATTCACCTTTTCATTATGGATGTGTTCCTTGGGACCTTGTAGACTAAGTACAGTCATTATACATGTGATCTACATATCTTCTGCTTGAAACAGACAGATCAAGATAGAATTATCTGCCCCTGATATCATCCACCTGCCTGGATATTTTTTGTTAGGTAGTTATCTGCTGTATCTTTGACTGAAAGAAATGTTGAGTGATGAAAATGATTCAGAAAACCTATCCCAAAATTCTGATTATGATACACAAATTCATCTCTGTTTCATTTAGAATTCAGAACCTCCTGATGTAGCTTTAGGTCAAGTGTTAGAGATACACATGATAGATAACATGATTTTTAAATAATTTTGCTGAGACCTTTTTAGAAAATACTTTTATGTAAAGATTTTTTTTATTTATGGTAGTTTCTATATGATTGTTATGCCAGTTTTTTAAGTAATGGTATTTCTTGACGAAAAATTGCATCTGTACAGTAATTGACTACTCATTTCTACATGTGTACCAAGATAAAGTAAAAAGCTAAGAAGCCTTTTTGGCTCTGTGGTATAGTGCT
>JACSZP010022123.1:2004-13021 GCA_016161895.1 Pinna nobilis
CCCCTCCGGCAAAAAAGGAAATGGTATGCATATAAGTAATCAGATAGAAAATAGAATTTTGAATATCACTGTGTAAATTTATTGCATAATCAAAAGGTATGCGAAAGCAAAGTTTCAATTTGAGAATTTTTTTTTTATAAAAATATCCCTCCCCACTTTCACTCCTCCTATCTCCAGTTTGTGGGCCGGTTAAGGCAAAATGGCGATAGAAGAAGATTCTTAAAGTGACAATGAGTTTCTTCTCTGATTCTGGTTTTATTTGCTTTGTTTTATTTTTGTTTTGTTTTTTCCGATGTTGTTAAGTTACGAGTATGTTTGTTTGTTTGTTTTTTTTTTTATGTTCTCTTTTTTTTTAATCATAGAAGTTCAACCCTCGAATTACCCTTCTCATCAGAATAGATATTCATTTCCTTAAGTTAAAGAGAGAGACAATCAAAGATTGTGTTTTAATTTTCTTGAATTTACTTTGATTGAAGCTGTTTTCACTGTCCCTCGAATTTCTAGATCCGCCATAGGATTTTGGATGATGCGTGTCTATGTCATTTATTGGTTTTTCGTTGTATGAAAAAAGAAATATAGAGAGATGAAGATATAAGCGGTCATGTGAATGAGTAAGTTTCTTTATATAATTTATTTTTCACTCACGTTTAGTCTAGGACCGGACATATACATGTATGTATCTGGTATATTATATGAATTCGACGACGCAACAGACAGCGGGCACCTGCTCCTTCCGGATATAACACTATCTTCCGATGCGTTTCCAGCTTTAAAATTATTTTATACCAATGCATATCGATACGTAAAATCGAGTGAATTACGAAAATCTGCATAATAGAAAAGGTCAAGGTTGCTCATCATCATGGCGGAGCTACAGTTCGAAGCTCCACTGGCTAAGTTCGAAAACGAAGAATGGAATGAATATAACGAATTTCAGGGAGCTACAAATGTTGAAGATATTCTGAAAGATGCGGACATTAAATCGAACAATGAAAGGAATGATAATGATGACAGTGAACAGTTTGTGGAACCATTTTCCGGTTCGCTTGAAGATCTTGTGAACTCATTCGATGAAAAAATTACCAAATGTTTTTGCAATTTCGAGGAAAATGTAAACGATAAAATTGCCCCCGTACAAATTCGAACACAAGAAGAAATTGTGAGCGATTGCCAGTAAGTATTTTGGTGTAATCTTGAAGTAATATGGGTATTCATAAATTTATAAGAATTCTGCCATTTTATTGATTTTCCATTGAACATCATTGCCATCATCATCATCAACAGTCTGACTCGATATAACAACTGCTTCAGCACCTCGGAGTGTCTTAGTGGTTCTGTCAGTTTGGTTCAGCATTTATTATTTGATGTATGGTTAAATAACACTATTGATTAGAATGTCAAATCATTTATTTTGTACCTGTGGTTCATAATCATATACATTCTCTGTACATATACTGATATACACATTGTATCATACCATATACCAGTACATGTTGCCTATAGTTATGTGGTAAACCTAGACGGAGTTAGGCTCTTGAGTCTAACACCTGGACTTAAAGCACAATGGTGAGAAGCATGCTGAGAGTCCCAGGTTCAATCTCCAGTCCAGTCACAACAGTAGCATCATCAGTAATAAATTTTTGCTCAGTCTGATGATGGTGTATTTGCTCAAAAATCATGAATCACTGGAATGTTTGGGTGATATGTACTGTAATTTGCATCAGGAATGATAAGTGATAGACAGGATAGAGCTGAAATAAGGCCCTCAAAATTAAGATAGGGAGGAATGTGGTAAACCTAGAAAGTGTCAGGCCCTTGAGTCTAACATCTGGACTTTTGGCCCGGTGGTTAGAACACTGGACTAGCATGCTGTCAGAGGCTTCCTGGTTCAATTCCTGGTCTGGTCACAACAGTTATAACACTGATAGAACATTCAGATCTGTATAGAGCCATTGTAGCTCCTTGGCAGAGTAGTCATCTTCAGACTATTGGGCTGTGAGTTTGAGTCTCAATGGTGGCCTCATGGTTTTCCTATCGTTTAGTTGAGATAGTGAAGTCTGAGGTTCCAGCATGTCACATTTAATACAGTAGTTGTTGACATATTAAAGATCCTTGCTGCTCAGTGGCCCAAAGTGCCAAGCATAAAACGTTAAGCCCTTCATTGGCATCTGTTAGCATCATTAAATATGTTTGAGATATTCTTTAGTTGGATCTCAAACAACAAAACACACACTAACAGACGTGAAATGCATGGAGTTTATAGTTAACACATTCATTATGTACAAATAAAAGTACTTAAGTAGCCAGTTTGGCATACCCGGTATCATGAGAGTGCCAGTCAGTGTTCTCTCCTAAAATATTGGATAGCATGGTGGTACTTAAGTTCTTTTTAAACCAACTGGTACAGTGAAGAGAGCTTACATGTGAATTGTACCACAGAGTACGAGGTGATTGATAAGTTAATTGTGAACCATATATTGAAGGAGGTACGCAAGGACGTTCTTTTGAAGCCGTACTATTCTCTGACTATATACATGTACATGAAGGGTTGTGTACCCAAGGACTGGTCTCATTTGGTCAGTTTATATCAACTATGTACCAGTAGCACTTCAAAGACAAGAGAAAAATAGGTGCTTGAGAAGTTTACTCCAAGTTTCACCTTCCAATGGTCACCAACAAGTGACTTTACCAGTACATGTAGGTCTCTCTCTCTGTCTTTCGTTTGTTTCCCTACTACCGGTAATGTCCAAAAGAAGGTCCTTTTTATAGACTTGCCAACCATGAAAAATTCTATTTGGGAGATTTTTCAATTTCATGGGAGATACTCTCACTTTTCCCACAAATGTACATGAGTTATGGAAAATTTCCTTGTAATTTAATTTTCATCATAGGCCTATGCCTTTTTGCATAGAAAATTCAAAAATTTCACGTTAGAATAGGGAGTCTGTCTATTTATACATGTAGGAGAGACATCACATGCCAAGTATGTTTTTATCTTGTTAATTGTTATCAGAGTCATTTCTGTGGATTAGGGAGTGAATTTGATAAATAAATGTTCATACCAATGAGTGAACAGGGCTTTTTCTCTGTAATCTCACCACTTTGGTAACATGGCCCAAGGGTCTAGAATTGGGATTTTTGTGGCATTTTGACAACAAATTGGGATTTGATACATGTCCTAAGGAAATTTGTACCACTTGTGCACATCAAAACAGAGATCTACATATATTTATCACTTATTTTGTTTGGTTTTTTTTATTATAATAATTGCAATACTAATCTACTAGTTTAACTTCTAGCTTTTAGCAACATATTGCCTGAATTTCATTTTCACAATCATACTTGGGAATTTTTGGCTGAAAATTGGAGGGAAAAGCACTGGTGAATGACACAGTACCCAGCAGAATGATTAGTATGAATATGCATAAGTCAAAATCCATCACAGATAGTTTTGAACGACATGTGAAATATATTGTACTTGATTTGGAGCAGGGTTCACACCAAGATTACACATTTTTGAGCCAAAATATTAACCAAGTGGGATTTATTTGAGCTAAATTAAATTTTATGGATCAAAACCATTATTAGATGTAGATTTTACATGTTTTTTTACCAATATATTGCCATGGTGATGATTTTCCCTCGATTGTCACAAGATAACCAGTGATATTATTTGAGCAAAAATTTAAGCCAAAACAATATTTTGAGCCAATCTGAACATTTTTAGCATTTGCTAAAATTGCAATGCATGCCTGTGGTGTGAACCATGTGGAGATGTGAAAAATAGTGCATATGGGTGGATCCAGAGTTGGGCAAGTGGGCCTCAGGGGGGCACCTTTCTTTCTTATTTTATTTGTGAGTACCATATGTGCATGTACCAATAGCTAAGGTCATTTTATGCTCCAGTGACCAACTGTTTGTTGCATATTAATTTTTTCCTGCAGCTCCATTCACCTGTTTGATTGCAACTGTTGGTCACATTTTATTTCCCCTGTACATGTAGATCCATTCACCTGTATGATCGTTCATTTATCTTTTGGTCTAAGTAACGATATCAGTGCTCACCCTCGGTCTGGAATTTTTGCCACCACTTTTTGTGAAATTTTTTAGGTACAGCTTTAACATTTTGCAGGATATTTAAGATATGAAGATGGACATTTCCATAGGATTTTGATTGTTTCAAATATTGTTACTGGTAAAATGACAGCAGTTAATTTTATGCCTTGTGGTGGTACCCTTCATAGACCAGCGTATTGCTTTAAATTGCCACTGTCAGTTGGAAGCTTGGTCTATAAATGTACTGTTCCATTCATTATACCCCTCTGTCAACAATGTTGTTTACTGGATTCACCATATCTGTCTTTCAGGCCGTCTGTCTCTGTCTGCCTACCCTTCTGTCTGTTCGTCTGTTTATCCATTTAGTCAAAGGTCAAGGTCACATGACTCCGCTCCTTGAAAATGGTTTCCACACCATAATTGATGCCACAGCGGGCTATAAGTCCCCTAAGGACAGTTCTAGTAATCTATGCAGTTATTACACATAAAATGAAATTTTGCACACAGATATTTAGGTCACATTTTCAATCAGTTACTCTTGCCACCAAATGATTTTTGACAGAGTTACACCCCTTGAACTTAGAAAATATCTATTATTTCTGTTTCCGTTCAATACATGTATCTCTTCAATGATGCACAAATTGAAATGAAATTTGGAAAACATGTACTAGTGCAGATACATCATGAGAATATCTATATTTAGATCATGTTCTATTTGGTCACCATATAGACAGAATTTTGACAGAATTATGCCCTTTAATCTTTGAAAATATCCAGTGATTAATAGTTTTTGATTATTCGAAAGGTTTGCAATTGTTTTACATACAGCTCTTGTTTCAACTTTCATAGATACGGTAATGTACATGTAATCTAAATATAGGACAAATGTCCAAAGATAGGGACATCATTTGCTTATTATAGACACCTTTCATTTCATTGTCTTGTTGTAGCAAACCAACAATTTTTAAGGGATGGCCTGACATAGTTGTCCAATACACAAATTATGCATGTTCTAACTGATGACTTCTTGCTCCACAGCTTAGTAACACAGACTCCTTGCCTTAATTTCATCAAGTTCTCTGAATCATGGATGGTGACTCACACTTGTTGAATAACTCTTAATTAGTATTTGTGAACCACTGCATTTGTTTTCTTCATCGCATATGAGAATTTCAGGCTTAAAACTTGAAGTCGTGCACAATAATGCAGTAAACAAGCCAGATCAGTCATAATTCATGTTTAATTGTAATTTACTACTATCGAGATATTTTAGCGAAAAATGATTGGAACTTGGCAATCAATTCCTTTATCTTTTCTCGTTCTGAAAATAGTACTGAACGGATGTTCTACGTGGTTACTTGGGAGTTTTATGCTTGGAAATTGGGAATAGACAAATCAATACTCTACTGTAGATGACTCATTGGTGATATGTATCATATCGTCCGGTATCAATTACTATTGCATACATTATCACAGCTACAAGTGGTATTGACCACTTATCTGTCATGTGCAGGATGTAATGAAGTTACAATGATCCAGTGGTCATCATGTCAGGCATGTAATAACTGGCATTGACATGATTGTGTTACTTCAGCCGTAATTTTCCCAATAGTGATATTGATAAAAGATTGTTACATTTTTGGTGTTTTTTGAAATCCATTAGGTCAAGTGAAATATCATAAAAGCTTTTGAGGAATGAAATTTATCCTGTTTAACAATTATTTCATCTCACTTATGTGCCAGCCTGGAGCCTGTGTTGTTGAATGGTTGGAGCATTGCACATCACAGTGTTTAGTCCCTCGCCTCTCATCAGCAGGGGTTAGAGCCTCCCCGAAACCTAAGCTGACTATGAAAGAAAGTTTGCCAGTTTACATGTGGAAGGCCGATCAGGTTCACTCTTCTACCAATAAAATCTGGCAGTCACCATATACCGGTAACTGAGAAAAGGTGTAAAGCAACTACATAAATAAAGACTAAAATACCTTTATTCTTACAATTAAAAGGTACAAATTTTACATATTATACATATGTATAGTAGGAGCTTTTCTAAACCCAGGAGATGACTTAACAGTCAAGACATAAAAAGTTCAGACTACATGTACTTATATTTATTTCAGGTCATTTCACTTCATTTATTGAATCTCCTTGCCAATCACACCAGATCTGGTTTGTCTTTTTGGAAACCGTTATAACAATTCTGCCATTCTGTTTTTTGTGAAACATCCCGCTTATGAGTCTTTCAAACAATATGGAGACATCACCAAATTACTGAAAGGATTCAGATTTGGTCTTGGCTTGGCTTTTGGGACATTGAACAGAAAGGAATCTTTAACTTGTCATCACCTACAGTGTGCTGGGACATATGGTAACTTAATCTTAACTATCTCATCCAAAGGCCAGGAATAGCCAGCCACCTCCGATGAGCAAGTTCTGACCCAGTACTCCTTGAATTAAAGTTAATTTACAGCTGCACCATGGGGGCTCTATCTACTGTGTTGTAGAATACAATGTATGTCTTTTGACACCACTGTCATACTAGAGTACATGTACCTGCTATTAAGTTAAATATTCTTTCCATATTTGTACAAAAAATTTGACCTAATGACCTCTACCTTGGTTGGTTGGTTGTATTGTTGTTTAAAGTCCCAATCAAGAATCTTTCACTTATATGGAGATGTCACCATGTGCTGGTGAAGTGTGGACAAATTTTGCCTATGCCCGGCACTTTTGGCTGTAGAGTAGGAAAGTTCTTTAACATAATGACACCTACTGTGACACAGAACCTTGGTTTTTATTGTCTCAGCCGAAAGACAGGGACAGCCAACCACAGCGGGCTGTAATTGGAACTCATGACCTTGGGATCAGAGGGCAAATGTACTAACAACTGAGCCATGGCGGCCCACCTCTGTCTGGAAATTCCGTGCATGAATACAGAAATTTTATCTGCTATGCCATTTAGGGGCATCAGTGTTCACAAATACATTCTTCTGAGAATTTATAAAAGGACTTGTGATAACTGTAAATAAGAAATTCAAATTATAACGTGATCAAAAATTAAACAGGAAATTGCCAATAGCTTACTTTTTACACAAGGAGTTCATGGCATGCAATGCTAGAGGTTGATTCATAAGTCATAAATTATTGAGCACATTCATTTCAGCGTTGTTCAATAACAAACAGTCGTTTGTAATGTATCCCGTGTTTAATGTTTCTTTCATCAATGTTTCAGGTTGACATCTAGTGGTAGCTGATTCATGCTTCATAAATTGTGACATATGTCACTGTTTTTATGCAATACAATATCAGGATAGGCTTTTATGGCCCAACATTTCAAGCCAGCAGTCTTCATCACATAAACCCCATTATCATGTTATACTCCAACAAATATTTATATAGCAATGCCCACATCAGTATTGTAAGTAAATATATATGTACTTGTAGACATCATAAAATCCTATTTTCCGCTGAAGTTTACTAAAGTGCAGTCATCCTTAAGACTTAACCCTTTCAACACCACAGACCAAAATGGACTAGTCCAAGACAATCGAACAGAGAATACCATTTTGATATTTGGGGTTGAAGGAGTTAATTGAAGTGCAGACATAATTAGTGCACATTGTATGAATATGTAAGTAAAAAGTGGGTTAGATACTGGTACTAAGAAATACTGAGACCCTGTGTCACAGTAGGTGTTGGCACGTTAACCCTTTCACCCCTAAGTATCAATGTAGTATGCTCTTTTCTATTGTGTCAGACCAGTCCATTACGGTCTGCAGTGGTGAAAGGATTAAAGAACATTCAGTCTCACTGCTCAATAGCCATGAGTGCCGAGCATAGGTCAAGGTTGTCACCTTTCACTTTCATACAGTGATGTCTCCATATAAGTAAAAGATTCTTGAATGCGATGTTAAACAATAACACAACCAACCACTGAGCTAAGAAATATAACTTCCCTGGAAATAATTTTTTAAATGAAATTTGGCCCTACAAAAGTTTCATTTTTGGACCAATGACCACTTCGAGGTCTACTTTTGATACAGAAAAAAGATGTTGATGAACGTGCATTTAACTAAACTATTCCTTAGAAATGTTTGGCCATTTTTTTTTTCTGAATGGTTTTCAAAGGGTAAATTCATTGGTGCTGATTTATCTTGTGCTTTGTTTACCTACAAAGATCGCTGGGGAAGACTAACAGTAACACAGTATCAAACGCGATGGACATCTGCCAGTTTTATTGGAAAATAAAACCGTGTTATGAAAATGAAATGAATGCTAAAGAAATATGAAGAATGTCAATAAAAAGGGAAAAAAAAAGAGAAATATGTGAACTAGAGATGTGGTATTTATTTCTTGTTTCCCACTATTTTGTTTGGTCACTGAGTTGTTTTCCTATTTTTTTGTCTGTTTGACACTTGTGTTTCAGTTAAATCTATAGGGTTTGTTCACCTCATTTTCATTGTTCTCTCGTGTTTATATAAAAGTGACAAAAGCGAAAAGGGAAGTTATTCATCCATATTTAGTAGTTCAGTTGTGTATACATTTTTAGTGAAGATCACCGCAGCATGATTCATGGCTTGAGGGCCTTATTTCTCACGTATCCTTACAATAACATCAAGAAATTCCATCCTATCTACAGAGGAAAGTGGTATTAATGTTATTTTTCTTTAGTTTCTCATTAAAAATCTTTCACGCATTTGAAAATGTCACAGAATGCAGGTGAAAAACTTCAAATTTTGGACTATCATTGGCACTGTAGTCTGTAGGTCATTTTGCAGGAGGGTCTTTTAATATGTGGACACCTACTTTGACATGGGGCCTGGATTTTCACTGTCTCTTATGATTCTGAAGGGCAGCAAAAGCCAGCCTCAAGGCTCACCCTGTACCTGTAGGTAGCCAAATTAGCCATTTACTAATTATGGGGGCAATTGCCTAAAAATAATTGCAGTTGGCTAATTTTCTGGCTAACAATTTATTTGTTGCTGTGTAAAAATTATATCTTTTGATTGGTTTCATGTTGGAATGCGAGAAAGGCTTATCTGTTAAATTATAATTTAGTAACAAAAGTCAAGAAATAAAAGGGAGATGATTCAAAATGTATAGGTAATACTGCTGAAAGTGGCTAACAGATTTCAGTCTATGTAAATTATCAAAAAATTTTCACATCCTGGAAAATGTTCATTGGCTAATAAAATCATCCATTGGCTAAAAGAAATCTTGGTTGGCTAATTTTTTGGCCAACAATCTTCTGAGTCCAGGGTGAGCCCTGAAGCCTCCTCCTTAAAGTGCATTAGCTCATATTCTGGACTAATGACACAACATTTACATTTTGTACTTCTGTATCTGACAAACCGACTCCAACAGTGAACTTTTCACAGTAGATTTACAAGGGATAAACTGTTTGGTAGATTTTCCACTGGCAGATCGCTAGATGTAAATGATATTTAACAGATCATTAATAATTCTGTCTAGTTGATGCCCCTTGGTAGTCTTTCCTGTGAAGAGTAATTTGTTCGCTTCCCCATGGAGGATACATTTAAAATTGAATGATCACGGAGAGTCTTTTACGGGATTTTGTTGGCACCGGTGTAGTTCAGAGCGCCCTCTAGACTTAAGCTAAAAGTAATCTCTCTGAAAAATAAACAAAAATTTAATTTTCTGCAAAAGACTTTAAGAAAAAATTTATTTATTATTTTTCCTGGCCGAACATAGTTGCATATTTTGCACCATGATATCTAGCATTTTCATTTCTGTTTTTGGACCTTATAGCTTTCCAGGGCTCACCCTGGACCCAGAAACTTGTTAGCCAAAACATTAGCCAACCAAGATATCTTTTAGCCAATGGATAATTTTATTAGCCAATGAACATTTACCAGTATGTGAAATGTCTTTGATGATTTACAAAGACTGCCATCTACTAACCAGTTTATTAACTAACATTTACATTTTGAATCATCCTCTTTTTATTTCTTGACTGTCATTGATAAATTATATTTTAACGGGTACATGTAGCTAGGCCTAACTAATTTGAATACATAGGACCAATCATAAGATACCAATTTTTACGCAGCAAAAAGAAATTGCTAGCCAGAAAATTAGCCAATTACAATTATTTTTAGCCAATTTCCCCCAAAATTAGTCAATGGCTTAATTGGCTACCTACAGGGTGAGCCCTGTTTATAGCTTTCTGGAGCTTGGTTTAGAATGTTGTGGCCCAGTAATGAAAGATTAATGGGAAAGTAGCTTAGTTTTGGTTGTTTTTCTGTTTGTATGCCAAATCCTATTGAATAGAATATTGAACAGTTGTATTGCTGTTAAACGTCCCACTAAGGAATCGTTCACTTATGGGTATGGAGTTGTCATCAATGCCGGTGATGAGGGACAAATTTGGCCTAGGGTAATATGCTCGTCACTCATGGCTATTGAGCAATGAGTATTCTTTAATGTGCTGACACCTACATGTACAAATGTATATGTGCTGTGGTATGGGACCTCGGATTTTACTGCAGAACATGGTGAGCCAGTTGCAGTGCAGATTCAAACCTACGCCCTTATGATCAGAAGGCAAACATGCTTATCACTGAGCCTTGGTGACCGCAAAGTACTGATATTATCTAGATCTAATGATATGAGGAGTATTAGATCTAGTCATCTACACAAGGGTAACGTAATTTACTTGGAATTTCAGATTTAACATTATGAATATAATGTGGAGTAAGTATTATGCTACATGTACAGTCCAGATTTTGAAATTGGGTTGATACAGAATTAAAACTGTATGATCCAGTTCCACACGTATAGACCTGCATCGTAACCCTTGCCAATTCCCGATGGATTCCGGCAGGGCTATGATATGGTGGAGAAAAATATTTTGGTCATGTTCAAAATTTTTGGATGGATTTCAATTCTGTATTGATATCCGTATTAACCAGGTTTGAACCACATCAACCCGCTTCAGTGGGCA
>JACSZP010022124.1:0-16662 GCA_016161895.1 Pinna nobilis
GAGTACTTGTGACAGTGGTCTCTCAAGACAAGTTCTTTTGTAGTTTGTGAGAGTACTTGTGACAGTGGTCTCTCAAAATCTGCTAATTTCTGGTATATAGCATACTTTTGGGATGCAAATTCTAATTTGTTCAAGAGAAAGCCCTCGGGTCATTTTTTGGCCCTGCCCTGGGGTTAAAAATTTCCCATAGGGTTACTATACATGTAGGATTTCACATTTTAGGCTTCTCAGAAACCAGTAGATGGGCAAATTTCAACCAAATTAATTACTCAGGTGACCGTTAAGGCCCCTTGGGCCTCTTGTTTTTCTTACCCTTTGAATGATACAGTAAAAATGGACTCCCATGTCACAGTTGGTGTTGGTAAATTAAAGAATACTCACTACGCATTGCCAATAGGTACTGAGTATAGTCTGGAATGAAAGTGAGCTAAAGGCCTTATATTTAGGTCTATGCCCAGTAGTTAGGGCCATGCAGCAGGGAGGGCTGAGAGATAATCTGAATTGAGACCCAGAGGGCAGGAGAAGTCATATGCCGTCTGTGTTTATAATCATTATTATCCAATATTAAAGGCAGGTTTGATTGTACTTACATTGGCTTATCTCCATAAGTTTATTTCTCTCAGAACAGTCAATGTGTCTTACCCACGTTTTGAAGCGTGATATTGGGGCATTTAATTTTAGCAATGACCTATTAGTTTGGTCAAAATGTACCAGTAATGGCTTTTCATGTTTTCTGGTGGCAGCTTTCTCATTCATGTAATTTGTATTGCATAATTCATAGGATTTATAAATAGCCATTAAGCTGCTTAATCTAAAGGACCTTCATTTGACTTTTTGTAATGTCCGCAAAATTTGTTTAAATGGGTCTGTTGTTGTAATGTTGTTTAACTACGGTAACCATTGGAAAATATTTCACTCATGTTGAGATAACAACAGTTGCTGGCAAGTTCACCTACATGTTCATGTATGCTTCAAACTTAGGGCTATTAACAATGCGGTAGTATTCTAGGGGTTAAGTTTAACCTATAGGTACTATGACAGAGCGAGCCTCATCTTTTTTATTTTTTAGGAGCTCATTAAACACTTTCAACCCCAAGTGTTAAAATGGTATGTTCTTTTCTATTGTCTTATACCAGTCTATTATGATCTGTGGTATTTTAAGGGTAAAAAAAGAGCTGTCATTTCTCAGTTGTAAGAGTGTTGGCTTTCTAATTGTGGGGATATGGGTTGGAATCCTCACTGTGGCCTCAGATGTTGTTTTTTTTTTTTGTCTCTGTCTCTGTCTGTGAACGATTCTGGAGTATGATGTTAAGCTGAACAATACAACTAACCAATCATTGCCAAAAACTTCCCACTCAAGAATATTTCACTCATATGGAGACGTCACCATGTGCCGGTGAAACATGATAAAGTTTGACTATGCTTGGCACTTTTCGCCGTAGAGCAGGAAGGGTTCTTTAACGTGCCAACACCTACTGTGACATCATCCGAAAGATAGGGACAGCCAACGGCGGAGTCGTGCTGCGTGGATTCGAACCCCCATTAAACATAAAAATAAGGCTCATGTGAAAAAAAAGATATTAAACATGAAAATAAATGTAACTCAGTTGGTAATAAAAATGGCACACAACATGAAATATAGTAAAGAAATAAATTGGTGCACTAATTCATTAAATCAGAAATAATACAAACGGACAAATGTAATGAAGATAGCATAAAACACAAAAATAAAACATTAATAAACAAATGTAACTCAAACAATGCTGAAAATGATGTAAAACACAAAAAACATTAAATGTGCAAAATCGTCTATCTTTTATTCCAAGGGGAATTCTAAAATGGGGTTAATCAGATTTCATGGGAAATACCATTTCAATCATTGAAACTAGAAGTCATGCTACATTTGTAACATTTATGTAAATGTGATGTAATTAGGTGCCGTCCCTCTTTATTTGATTTATTGATGCCTTGCACCATTTTCAGCATTGTTCACTTAAAGCCACTCAGTAATCTTTCAGCTATATGGTGACATCATTGAATGAAGGTGAAAGCTAGGCTACAATAATTAGCCTGAGTTTGGCACTTGTGGCTATTGAGGGACCTTTAATCCTTTCAACACTGTGGACCATGATGGAATGACCTAAGACAATAGAAAAGGGCATACCATTTTGGGGTTGAAAAGGTTAAAGACACCTACAACCTACTGGTACCGTAAAACAGGACTGAATTTTTACTGTCTAATCCGAGGGACAGGAAAAGCCAGCAGGCCCTACTGAGTACACTAGAACTGACAACCTGGGGCCTCCGTGGCCGAGTGGTTAGCGTGTTCAACTTGGAATCGAAGAGTCCAGTGTTCGAATCCTCTAAAGAACCCTCCCTGCTCTACAGCCATAAGTGCCGAGCATAGCAAAATTTGTGATCCTTCACCGGCACATGGTGACGTCTCCATATGAGTGAAATATTCTTGCGTGGGACGTTAAACAACAATACAACAAAACTGACAACCTCATAATTTGAAGGCTGACATACAATGTACTACCACTGAGCCATGATGGTTCTATCAGTTCAGTTACATTGCTGGTGCATCAATCAGATAAAAGCTTTACAAGTTTTGATCTGCCATATGCTAAGGACAATACTAAATCAGGGGTGTGACATAGGATCTCATTAAATATCTAATTATCATACTAGTACGTGATCACATCTTCTTGGGAACATGTATCACACTTGCGATATTTAGTTCTGGGGATCGATCTGACGTACTTCACGATTTGTCATGTGACTTTCACCACTACGCCACACAATTTAGCGCAGAGACCATAAATTCCATACAGGGATATTTCTCAAAATTTGTTTTCTACAATCTGAAGAGCATTCTAAGACAACACATAGGTAGAGTCTAACCTGCCTTAGTGACCCACTGAATTAAAGGAAAACCTGTCTTATGTGACCTAAATGTATGGCTCCCAAAATAATTTTTTCCTACATAAATCACCAGAATTAATAGACCACCTGCCATACATGTATGTGACCCTTTTTGCCCCCTCCCTTTGATGGTCTCTTAAAACAGGTTTGACTGTATGTTGTATATAAATTTTGCAATTGTTGGTTCCCTGTTGGCAAAATATTTGTCTTTCACCACAAACTTTCCACCGTTGCTATTATAAATCATCAAAAGGGCCCTAAATTCTATTTCTCTTGGGAGATTGCTCAAGGTTTTCTCTCCTTCACCATGAAGAGTTCCTGCATCCCAGAAATGATGTATTGAGTGCTGAAAATCAGAAATGTTCATGATATCTGTAGGAATCTCTCATCTACCATCACCAGGTGTGACATGAGACATTGATTGTAAGTCTCAGTAGAACTAGAGGAAAAGCCAGTTGTCTCCCCTGATGTTAGAACCAACATCCTCACACCCTGAGGGCAAACACTCAACCCCAGAACCTTTTCTTGAGTCTCTTGAACAAATGTATCTACACAGTACATGTAGTTGATAAAGAGGGGCCTCCATTGCAGAATTGTTAAAGCTTGTGCTTTAAATCATTCCATCTCTCACCTCTTGTCAGCCCGGGTCAGATTGGTTGGTTGTATTGTTGTTTTATGTCCCACTCAAGAATCTTTCACTTGGAGATGCCACGGCGTGCCAATGAAGGGCCACAAATGTTGGCTATTCTGTGCATTTATGGCTGCAGATCAGGGAGTGTTCTTTAACGTGCTGACACCTACTGTGACACAGGACCTCAGGTTTTACTGTCTTATTTGATAGACAGGGACAGCGAACCACAGTGTGGCTCAAATTTGGACCCACAATATCATGATCAGAAGGTGAATATGTCAACCACTAGGGCTGCTCTGAGCCTTGCTTTATTACATGTAAGTGAGAAATCTAGATCTGCCCATTTACATTGGCAGTTGGTCTCTTTCTGGGTACATTTGTGATTGGGTACTGTGCTCCACCAATAAGAACTGGCCACCACCGTATGACTGAAAAATTTTTGAGTATGACATAAGACAAAACAAACGAAACAGAAAAAGTTGATAAAGAAAAAAAATGAACATAAATTTAGGACTTGATAAGGTTAAACTCCACATACATGTATTTCTAGTCAAGGCATTAAACAGTACTCAATTATCACTAGACAAGATTCGTTTTTGACAGAAAATTATTGATTTGTACATTAACCTTTGAAAAGAAATACATCATCCTTGATTTTTTTTTTTAAAAATGTCACATTATGCATTCAATTCTTGGTCTCCTTATAGCTTATCTTAATATCTATTTCCTCAAGGTAATCTGTAAGTTCATTGTCCATGTGTTTTTATCTTTGTCTGTACGCATGTTTTTAATTTTACTTTTGAATTAGGATATACCATATATAAACATGCACATGTATGAACCAACTCCTATTAATGTTTTGGCAATATTTAATTCCAAAATTAATCACTTTACAAATGGACAAAGTGGGAATGGATTGGATTTAAGATTATACCTGATCTGATTATTATTTTCGTTGACATTTTTGTACTTAATTATGATTAGTTAAACAGATATGACGTACTTTGTACTTTGACTTTACGTAGGGTTTAATGAGGCAATCAACTGACACTATCAGCGCCACAGTAGGCTAACGACAAGACGGTTTGCCCAGTGTGTGAGAGATGTTAGGTTCAAATTTGGTCTGTCACAAATCTAAGTTGCTTACATGGGTAGAAAATATTTCTTTGATAAGCATCATGTATTTTGTGCATAACTTGCAGGCTACTGTATTTTGATTCGACTTTAACCCAAGTTCCTGTCCTGTAGTAGGTATTTGCACAAGAAAGACCCCTCTCTGCTTAGAGACCATTAAGACGATGAGCATGGCCAAAATGTGAAGTTTTTCAATGACAGCCAATGGCGTCTCTTATGCCAGTTTGAGAAAGCCTGATGTTGGTTGGGTGTATTGTTGTTTAACATCCCACTTAAGAATTAAGTGCTCAGCACTTATGGCTGTAAAGCAGGGAGGGTTCTTTAAAGTGCCAACACCCGCTGTGACACAAGACCTCGGTTTTTGCTGTCTCTTCCAAAAGACAGGGACCACCAACCGCGACATGGCTTGGGCTTGAACACCGGACCTCTCAATTTGAAGTCAAGCACGCTAACCACTAGGCCACAGTGACCTCTGTCACAGTAGATACAAATGTATGAGCATGTTACATATCCCTCAAAGCACAAGATACATGTATACTCTCTACAGAAGCACACTTTCCATTACCATGGAGGGGAGATTTTTTATGCTCCCTGAAATTTTTCAAGGGAGCATGTAGTCGCTGCTTTGTCTGTCTGTCAATCCATCCAGAACCATATCTACTAAACCCTTTCATGTATTTAGGTCTTTCCATACTTGCAGAGTATAATCCCCATGACCTTGGTTTACAGCCCACCTTGTCTCATGGTCAAAGGTCAAGGTCATTTTGCACTTAGGACTTAAACTCTTATTTTGTCCATATCTCCTTCCATTGCTGAGTGACATGGATCATAATTCACACAAATGTTTACTCATGATAATCAAGTGTTCACTGACCTTGACCCAAGGTCAAAAGTTAAGGTCATTCTCAATTTTTAATTTTGACTTACTTAAATTTGGCCGTGGGGAGCATACATTAGTTAACTGATTGCCTTTTTTCACTCTCGTAAGAGAGACTTAATTTTTATAAGAATTGATAGTAAGATTTAAGTTTTGTCATGGGGAGGATATGCACTTTTTCATCAGAAATTATCAAAATTTTACATACATGTAAGATTAATATGGGGTCTCCCTATTGATGGGGGACTTGACAAGTATGCCATCTGTATCAATTTCTGAAGTCTACTTTGGCTAGATGTCACCACCATAGGGTGCAGAAATATTATTGAAAGTGGAGTAACACGTACTACTCATTCAACAACATGTCATCTACAGAGTATACATTCATCTCGTGACTTAAGTGTGTTTTTCCTTTTTTTTATGCATTTGTTTATCACTTAGTTGTTATTATTAGATTTTCTGGTTCATCCTACAGCACAAAAATCAATGTTAATTTCGTTTTAAGTATGTTGACCTTCACTTTACTATAAAACAAGGATATTAGATTAATCCCCAACTGAGAGAGATCAAGTCAATGAACAAGGGAACATTTTCTTAAGTTATTTCTGTAGGTTTGTGATTTTTTCCTGTTTTTCTTGTTTCTGTTGTTTTTGGTAACATATTAGCATGAGGAAATTGACATGATTCACATAACAACTTTGCATATAAACTATAAACCAATCAGTCAATGAAAAGATTTAAATTTTGTGCTTTCTGTCTGTATGTTTGTCAGTCTGACTATCTGTCTGTCTGTCTAACAGTCTGTCTACCAGTCTGTTTGCTTGTCTGTTTGTGTCTGTCTGTCTGTCTGTCTGACAAAAAATGTTAACATTAGACATAACTTTTGAATACTGTATACAGGGAAATTTTCATCCCCGTTTTATTTTCGCCCCTTTCGCCCTACTCTTCAGTGGGCGAATTCAAAACTGGGGGAATTCAAAATGGTAAGTTCATTAAACAGAATAAGGACGAGATTGGGCAAATTCAAAACCGGGCGAAACTGCTTACAATTGCATTAGGGCGAAAATAACCCTGTAAACAGTAATAACAAATACTGGTAAGGCTTTCATATTTTATTTTAAAGATTATTGAGCATTGCGTGAAGCAAAAACAAAACAGACCACCACAGTGACCTAGTGGTTAGTGGTTAGTGGTTATTTACAAAAACTAGAGTGATTCTATGGTACTGTGTAATGAATTTACAAGGAATAGCCATTGATAGTAAAGTCAAACTTGTGTTCAGAATATAGAACATAAGGCAACAAAAACTGAGGTATTGTGTCACAGTAGAGCTGAGAATAGGCCAATATCTTGTCACAGTAGAGCAGAGCATAGATCAAAATCAAGTGTCACAGTAGAGCAGAGCATAGGCCAAAATCTTGTGTCACAGTAGAGCTGAGCATAGGCTAATATCTTGTGTCACAGTAGAGCTGAGCATAGGCTAATATCTTGTGTCACAGTAGAGCTGAGCATAGGCTAATATCTTGTGTAGCAGTAAAGCTGAGTATAGGCCAAAATCTTGTGTCACAGTAGGGAGAGCATAGGCCAAAATCTTGTGTCACAGTAGAGCTAAGTATAGGTCAAAATCTTGTGTCACAGTAGATCATAGCAGAGCATAGGCCAAAATCTTGTGTCACAGTAGATAAGAGCAAAGGCCAAAATCTTGTGTCACAGTAGAGCAGAGCATAGGCCAATATCTTGTGTCACAGTAGAGCAGAGCATAGGCCAATATCTTGTGTCACAGTAGAGCAGAGCATAGGCCAATATCTTGTTACAGTAGATCAGAGCAGAGCATAGGCCAAAATTTTGTGTCACAATAGAGCAGAGCATAGGCCAAAATCTTGTGTCACAATAGAGCAGAGCATAGGCCAAAATCTTTTATCACAGTAGAGCAGAGCATAGGCCAAAATCTTTTATCACAATAGAGCAGAGCATATGCCAAAATCTTGTGTCATAATAGAGCAGAGCATAGGCCAAAATCCTGTGTCACAATAGAGCAGAGCATAGGCCAAAATTTTGTGTCACAGTAGATCAGAGCAGAGCATAGGCCAAAATCTTGTGTCACAATAGAGCAGAGCATAGGCCAAAATCTTGTGTCACAATAAAGCAGAGCATAGGCCAAAATCTTGTGTCACATTAGAACAGAGCATAGGCCAAAATCTTGTTTCACAATAGAGCTAAGTATAGGCCAAAATCTTGTGTCACAATAGAGCAGAGCATATGCCAAAATCTTGTGTCATATTAGAGCAGAGCATAGGCCAAAATCTTGTGTCACAATAGAGCAGAGCATAGGCCAAAATCTTGTGTCACAATAGAGCAGAGCACATGCCAAAATCTTGTGTCACAATAGAGCATAGCATAGGCCAATATCTTGTGTCACAATAGAGTAGTTCAGCATCTGACACCATTAAACTTAAGAATTTACTTAAATTTGAGAATTCATACTTGTCTCATTCTTTTAACTCAAGCTTATCCTTAATTCTGAGTAGCTGAGAAGAGAAAATTCTCAGACTAAGGTAAATTCTTAAGTTTTATGGCGCCTAGCCCAGAGCAGAGGTCTTCTCAGATATTGAGGGAAGTCTCCATATGAGTGATAGAATCTCGAGTGAGACACAAGTGTCGAAAGCAATACAACAACCATGTTATTCTATTCGCCATGATGTCTTTGAATCTTTGAAAAATTGTTGAAAGTTGCGTTAAACCCCATTAACTAACAAAGTTATTTTTGCAGTTCAAAATTTTTCCTGAGAGAGCAGTTGTTTACAATTACTGAAGATAGCTTTTGTTATTTAAAATCCAATGTAACGGTAAGGTGCCTCCCAACTACTTTATATATGATACTCTGTTTGAAAAAATGAATGTTTCTAATTAGTGTTCTATAAACTACATACCTTTTTGAGGGAATTAACTTGTTTTTCTTTATGAGTCTGTTGTATTGAACCCAGCAGAGATTAACAGCACATTTCAGATCAGTTTCCCACGTTTTTGTACTTTAAGCATTGTTTTCATGTAAATTATTGTACATGGGGAAGTACATGGTACACATGTTTTACTTCAAGTGAACAGTAAAAGAAAAACAATGGATGGATTCAACTTAATGCTACATTTCATGGGCAGATTTAGGATTTTTTTCCAAGGGGGGATCCAAATTTTTCAAGGAGGGGTCGAACTTGTGTCAAGAAAAAAAAAACTGTTAAAATGAGCATCTATGCATAATTGACCAATAATCGTCCAGGGGGTCTGAGCCCCCTCTATCCCCCCCCCCCTCTCCCCTCTAGATCTGTGCATGCATGCATTTTAAGCTGACCTCATGAAGTGAGAGAGAAAGCTTGTGCCCGTCACCCCTCATTCATGTCTACATCCCCTCTAAATTGATGTGAATTGTTATTTTGTTGTTGTATAGTTATATAACATCCCACTCAGGAATCTTTCACTTATTTAGAGACGTCACTGAATATTGGTGACGAGCTAGAAATTCAGCCTATGCTCAGCACTTAGCAGTGAAGGTTTTTGATATCCAGACCCCTACCTGTATGACACTATGATCTGGGACCACAGTTTTTACTTTCTCATCTGACTGACAGCTTAAGTCTGCTGCCACTGTCTAATGAGCTCCTACCTGTATGACACTATGACCTGGGACCACAGTTTTTACTTTCTCATCTGACTGACAGCTTAAGTCTGCTGCCACTGTCTAATGAGCTCCTACCTGTATGACACTATGACCTGGGACCACAGTTTTTACTTTCTTATCTGACTGACAGCTTAAGTCTGCTGCCACTGTCTAATGAGCTCCTACCTGTATGACACTATGACCTGGGACCACAGTTTTTACTTTCTCATCTGACTGACAGCTTAAGTTTGCTGCCACTGTCTAATGAGCTCCTACCTGTATGACACTATGACCTGGGACCACAGTTTTTACTTTCTCATCTGACTGACAGCTTAAGTCTGCTGCCACTGTCTAATGAGCTCCTACCTGTATGACACTATGATCTGGGACCACAGTTTTTACTTTCTCATCTGACTGACAGCTTAAGTCTGCTGCCACTGTCTAATGAGCTCAAAACCAAAACCTCAGAATCTGAAGCGGATCATGCCACCATAGCTTATTATTTTATAATTAGGATAGATAGGATGACCAAACTAGGTCATATAGTTTAACTTGTTTTAAGAGAATGTCCAAGGGAAAGACCAAAAAGGGTCACATATGATAGGTGATCTCTTAATTCAGGTAATTTATATAAGAAAAAAAGCTATTATGGGAACCATACATTAAGGTCCCATAAGACATGTAGTTCTTTAATTCAGTGGGTCCCTGGGGCAGGTTTGACTGTATAATTCACTTATATGTGTAAAGATAGAATGTACAAGTAAACTTTGCTATTAAATTACCACCCAAGTGTCTGACTAAAATTGGTCTGATTACTGAGGTGGTCTCATAGGTCAGGTTGAAATAAACTGAAATTATTTTATGCAGAGAGAATTTTAATGGCCTCTATTGCAAGGGAGGGGGGTTCTTAGTGAGTTTGTCTTTAGGCGAGGTTCTACTGTGCTTGTAGTTTCTGATGCAACCCAGGAATAACATTATGGAGTAGATTATTTTAGCGTATCTTATTAACATACAATGTACTTTCCAAGTCACCCTCATAAATAGGGAGACTCCCAATTTTCTGTGTAAAATTGTGATAAATTCTTATGAAAAATGCCTGTCTCCCCCCATGGAAAACTTGTTTTGTTTCTAATAAATTCTTAGCAAACTTTAGAGTCTTCCCTACAAAATTGAAAAATCTCCCCATAGAGTTTTTTTCAAGGTTGGCAAGTCTGTAACAAGTCACGAAGAACAGGTAACATGAAGGTGATACAAATGTATGCGTATTGGCACTATTTGTATATGTAACCTGACCAAATAAATGCAGAGGTGACAAACTACGAAGGAATGACGTCATTTGTACGTTAAATGATATAATTAATTTTAACAAATGTGACATGTTATAGACCAACAATCTAAAATAAGAACATTTACTAGATGATAATGAGATATTTCACATGTTATCTATCTCCTTCTTGAACCTGTCAGTGCCTCTGCATTTATGTCAACATTTGTTTGAATTTTAAGTTATGATTTTTATAATTTTTTTGTCTGACCTTTGTGATGCATACATAAGGTATACATCTGTATATGTAACATTGATTTGTGGTTTGCATAATACAGAATTTAAGATTCCGTGCAGCGCCACGCTGCAGTTGGCCGTCCCTGTCTTTTGGATGAGATGGTAAAAACCAAGGTCCCATGTCACAGTAGGTGTTGGCACATTAAAGAACCCTCTCTGCTCTATGACCAGCAGTGAAATATTCTTGAGTGGGACATTAAACAACAATACAATAACAACAACAACAGAAGTTAAGAGATTTATGTTGAGCATTTTCTTGATATTTAGGTCTCCCCTGCCTTAAGTGAAGTCCACAAGGTGGCATTTGGGCATTGTTTTCCCCCTAACAATTTTCTGAAGTTTTAGGTCACTTGAGTCAATAGACTCATGGTAACTTATAGGAATTATTTGTTTGCATTCATTGTCAGTTGCTAACTTTTCACATTTTCAACTTCCCAAAAAGCACCTGACTAACCTCATATGAAGCTCCATATATGGTAGTTTGTGAATGAAATAAAGCCTGCTCCATCTAGAATCCCAAAACGGATAAAAGAGTGATAAAATCAGTGGGATAAAATCGTTACATGTTTTTTTTTTTGGGGGGGGGGGGGGGGGGGGGGGGGGGTATACAGGAATATATGTGGTCACAGGCTGCGCCTTGCCAGATACGTAATTTTTACTGACCACATATATTCCTGTATCCTACGCTAAAAAAACATGTAACTGATAATATGAAGCTCACAACTAATCAACCAGTCCTCTGAGCTCGATATCTTCATATAAATGAAAACATTTTAGTTTGAAGCATGAATACCAGTTTTTCAGGAAAAAGGTAGATAGGCCTATCTGAGCCATGTTCTCCCAGGAAATATTTGGAAAGCATGGGGGTACTTAATTGTAAGTACATATATCAACCTAAAGTAAGGAGAGTATACATGCACATGTAAACTACACAGCAGTTTATTGTTTTGTTGCCAATGGAGATGCATTATAAGTAACAATGATATGTAAATTAATCTGTGAATTGCTTTAATTTGGTCAATAATTGCTAGTTATGTAATAAAATAGGGTGGTGGGAGAGTGAAACAGGGTGGGGGTCATGTAGATAGCATGGTGGTAAATTGAAATAGCGTACTGGTACCACCGCACTATATGGACCTGAACACTGTCTGAGTGCAAGTAAATTTGTCTGTAGTGATCTTGTGTTTCCTAGCTGAAAACATACAGTCATATCAAAATTTTATGTCCGTACTAAAACCGCAGATGACATATCAAGGTTGGTTTGATGTATTAATGAATCCATACAATGTGCAAAAAAAAAATATCCAGGACGAGAATATCGGAAGTCTATTTTTGTCGCCAATATCCGACAACTTTTGTCCTGTATTGTTAGAAACTTATGGTTGAATGAAAATTAAAACAAGGCAAATAAAAAAAAACAATACATTTTTTTTTAATCAAGCTGTATGTCTAACATAAGCTATGGGAGAAAAAGTCTTTTGATTTAGATCAATTAAGACATATACACGTAAGTAAATGTCGTTGAGAGTTTCGCGATTCTTTGACTGATTTTACAACGTTTATTTGTAGCTCTAGCTCATTCAGTGGAATTACTTCCCATAAAGGAAATCAGATTAATGACAGATAGATGTTCTCTCCTAAGTACAGAGATTCCGGAGACTACACAATGTAGTTAAGAATGTTACTTGCTTCCATTTTTTTTAAAGTTGTCGATCGGAGTAGTATAGATTACTGTTGAGGTTTTATTTCATGTGTATGGCACTGAAACAGTCAAATTTGTCTAGAGAGAGAGATCTTTTTTGAGACAATTTTTTTAAAGAGACTTTTACATGTAACAGGGCTCAGGAAAATCCAATGAATTTATTCGGAACTTCTCATATTTATCATATACCCATGTTAATAGTGTTGAATCTAGGATCTGAAAAGGGTACACAATTTCATTGAATCAGAATGGAACACCTTTTGCCAAAGAAACAGATATATTTAATAATTTTTATCTTGTTCAGTCTATATGTCCTAGAAATCATATATTTGGTATAGAAAAGGGCATGGTGTTTCAGAATAAGGACATGGCCCAGCGCCATGCTATGTTGCTCTAGATTCAACACTACGGCCATGTAGATGACTACCTCTGATTCTAGAGGGTAGACATTTGATTGGTTATTGACATAGGTCATGGGATTTGACCTCTCAATGGGGTTTCATTAGATCTACATGTAAAGTACACTGAAGATCAAGTTTTAATTATGGTTGCAAATTATTTACAAGTCATAAAGACAACTGTACATGTACCTGTGTATCATAATAAAACACTCTGGTATAAAATTACTGTCCAACCCCATCCCCTCTTTTTACATCAGTGTTAGGAAAACCCCACTGAGTTGAGCTTGTAATCTTTGATTACAGAGTGCTCCAAGTTAGGTGCTATCTTTTGAGGCAGCTAAATGATGCTGTCATACAATAGTCTCATTTGAAAGGACAGGGAAAGGCAGTCTAACTCACAATGTGGATTTGAACCCACAGCCTCACAATCGAGGACTTAAATCGACAGGATTATATTCTTAATCTTTAAGATCCCACTCAAGAATCTCTCACTTATATGGAGATGTCACCAATGCCAATGAAAGGCTGCAAAATTTGCCTATGCTTGGTATAAACAGTTATTATGCTTGGTATAAACAGTTACTGAATGGGTCGCCGTGGCCGAGTGGCTTGCGTGTTCAACTTTGAATTGAAGGGTTTGGGGTTGGAATAGCATAGCGCCACACTGCAGTTGGCCGTCCCTGTCTTTTGGATGAGACAGTAAAAACCGAGGTCCCATATCACAGTACATGTTGGCACGTTAAAGAACCCTTCCTGCTCTATGGCCATATGTGCCGAGGATAGGCAAAATTTGTCGCCTTTCCACAGTACACGTTGATGTCTCCATTTGAGTGAAAGATTTTTGAGTGGGACGTTTAACAACAATACAACAAACACTAATGTGCCTACAACTGACTGACACTGGGCCAGTCCGTCAGCCCAAAAGACAGGAAAAACCAGCTGAATCTGCCAAGTGGATTTGAACCAACCATATCAGGATCAGAAGGCAAACACGCTTATCCTAGAGCCACGTTAGCTCATGGCAAACTTATGTAGAGTAGAGTCGGTCTATAACAAACCAGCTTAAAGCTAATTCAGTGCTATGAAGGAGAGGTATAAAATCCTCGAAAAGAATTACTATTTATCTATTTCTGTAGTAAATTCCGATGCTTAAAACGAAGGATGCCTATAACGAAGTGAAAAGTCAATCCCCTTTGACTTCGTTATAGACCGACTCCACTGTATATGTAGCACATATGTTTTTCATAGCAGATCTTTTGATGCATGTTTCACTGTACCTAATCTCTGCTTTATAAGATTGTAGTGCATATAACTCATTTCTAGTCACGTCTTGTTATTTATTAGTCGAAAACGACAGCAGGGAGTGATATAGAATTACAAATGCTTTGAGGAATATTAAACATAACTCACCTAATATAAAAAACACAGGTGCAACATATGATTTGTCTGTGGTTAGCTTGGAAGTGCTAATTAATTTCAGGTCTATTTTGATGTCTACTGGAACCTGAAGCTGGCACAAATACGATACCCGACCCACATAATCTATAATTAAGTGTCAGAAACAAAAGGTCTTTGCTACTCATCACAAGTTTTCATACAAGACATTTTAAGTTACCTAGTTTCACTTGTGTTTCATTATATGGGAAAGGAGAATAGGTTGTACCACAAGAATTGATGTTTTAAGTCATATAAACATTTTGGTCAATCTGTCTGTTTGACAAAGAATTTAATATTGTTCATAGCTTTTGAATTGAAAGTTAAAAGGATTTAAGATTATACATGCATATTTTTTGTTGCATGACCTTTTTCTCCAATTAAACTTGTTGACCTTGGGATTTTGATCTTGATGTTCAATCTATTATCCAAAACGTTAACATCGACCATAGCCATTAAATTAGGTAAGAGATATGGGTTTCATTTATCACATGTGTATTCCGTGTGACAAGTTCAAACTAGGTTTTGGCACGTTTAAAAACTCTCCCTGCTCTACGGCCATAAGTGTTGAGCATAGGCAAATTTTGTCACCCTTCACCAGCACATGGTGACGTCTCCATGTAAGTTTTTTGAGTGAGATGTTGAGCAACAATACAACCAAGCAACCTTGTGACAAGACCTTTCTCTCTATACTTTTAACTTGTTGACCTCATATTATTGTTGTATTGATGTTTAACGTCCCACTCAAGAATATTTCACACATATGGAGACGTCACTGTGTGTCAGTGAAGGATGACAAATTTTGCCTATGCTCAGCACTTATGGCCGTAGAGCAGGGAGGGTTCTTTAACTTGCCAACACCTACTGTAACAGGCAACCTCGGTTTTTACTGTCTCATCCGAAAGACAAGGATGGCCAACTGCAGCTTGGTGCTGCGCAGATTCGACCCAAACCCTTCGATCCGAATTCGAATACACTAACCACTCAGCCACGGCGGTCCCTGTTGACCTCATAACCTTGATGTTTGACTTGTTCCTACCAATGGCAGCTTTATAACTTCCTGTCTGCGTGTTTGATTGTTTACCACAGTGGAACCTGTCTTAAAAGACCGCCCCCTTCTGCCAAACAAATGTGGTCTATTAAGACAGGTGGTCGCTCATGACAGGTTTTATCCATATGACTTCTTAAAAAGATGTTTTCTTTAAAGTGGTTTCTCAAGACAGGTGGTCTCTCAGTACAGGTTCCACTGTAAATGTTTATACATGTATGTCTATCCTATAGGTAGGACAACTTTACTTAATGTTAAGATTTTCACTCTTAATTTACCTTTCCATTTACGCCAAAATTTGATGACATCATTATATCAAGCACCTTAGTTAAACCTCGGACAAGCGTATACAAAACCCATTGTGACATCACCACATTCTGCAAATTTGTTGCCAATGTGATGGGTTAGTTAAACCCAATAAGCACCAAATGCTATTTTGTATATTTAGTACCCCTCAGCATTTATGGTCAAACACGGTAAATCATTCTATGGCACTCATGCAAATCCAGCTGACAGTAGGCCTACTTGGTAACAACTCAAAATGCATATCTACTGAATTAATTATCATTTGCCACAAATAGGCTCAGTTAATTTTTTACCGGTAGGTAACTAAAATAGATTGCATATTTCCTGATTGTGGTTTCATTAATTAATCTTAATTCTAAAATGAATCTGAAGTCTACATTCCTATTTCAAAAATAGAATCAATATAATTAATATTCAAAAAATTGGTTGGTTGCATTGTTGTTGTCGTCCCACTCAAGGATTTTTCACCTCTAATGGAGACCTCCTTGTGTACCAGTGAAGGGCTATAAATTTGGACTACATGCGACACTTATGGCCATTGAGCAGTGTCAGAGGGTTCTTTAATATGCCAATGCATACTATGACATAGGTCACTGTAAAATAACAATCAAGGTTTACTGCAGTTTGGAAGGAAGAACGTCTGCAAAATCTAAACTATTGAGATAGTAAATAAAAGGGGTGTATAGTGGGGACTGGTTAATCTGGACACCAATAATCTCGACAATGACCATCCATCACTAAAGGATCCAAACGGGATGGCTGAGGCCTAGTGGTTAGTGTGTTCAAATTCTGTACATGAGGTCGGGGGTTCGAGCACGAGCCTTGGTGTGGTTGGCCGTCCCTGTCTTTCGGATGAGACAGTTGTTGTTGTTGCGTTGTTGTTCAACGTCCCACTCAAGAATATTTCACTCATATGGAGACATCACCGTGTGCCAGTGAAGGGCGACACTGCTGGCCGTAGAGCAGGGAGGGTTCTTTAACGTGCCAACAC
>JACSZP010022134.1:6401-19131 GCA_016161895.1 Pinna nobilis
ATGTAAGCCAGATGTAAAAACGCCCACTATCGCAACTTTCCTGATTTTCTTTTAAGATTGATTTGCTTTCCATCCCTGTTTAATTCAATTCAATTTTTTATTGGCAAGAGACCATAGACGTTTGCCAAACAACACTACATGTGACACATGACATGTATAAAATAGTTACATTTACAGTGCCTGTAAATCATTAGCTGGAAATGACTAGAATTGTTCACAGTGAAAGTTACTGCAATGAATATATACACGTATAACATTACACTACCAGGCTTACTTAATTTCTAGATTCAAATATATTTAATATACAGAGCGATGNNTTCAGAACAATAAAAGAAAAAATGTTCCTCATCCTCTATGACATTTAGACAATTACTTGAATAACGAACTCTTTTTTCTCAATAATAGGCTTACATTGTGTGCCAATTTCAATACACAATTGATGAGCACTAATGAATAACTATGTTCAGCATGACTGAAGTATTTTTGAAATAGTAAAAGGCAAGTAAGCTGCTCAATATCAAAATTTTCAGGTGTTTATAATTCTATTATAGAATGACATTTTTTATTTTTTAAGTGTTTTTGATCATAAATTTGTTTCCTCTACAAAAGTATTTTAAAAATGTTTATCAATATAGAAAAACTACCTACTAATAAATCTTAGTGGCTTTGTAAGTCTTAAAGAGTTTCAGCCAGGATTATGACCCTAAATTTACAAACCTCAATAAAAGCAATTTCTAAAAGAACATTTAAGTTTACTTACTTACGGTTATACTTACTGTAAAGTTGTTGTCACATGGATATATCAAATCATATTTAATATTAACATTTCACAGTTTTAACGGATTCCCACAGTGTCACTACGCGGTTGGCCGTCCCTATCTTTCAGATGAGACAGTAAAAACCGAGGTAGGTGTTGGCACACGGCGACGTCTCCATAATTATGAGTGAAGTATTCTTGAGTGTGGCGTTAAACAACAATTTTTGCAACAACAACAACAACAAATTTTACGGTTGGCGTAATGACTATTTTCGCAATTACAATGTTTCACTGACTGGAATATTGAATTTCTTATTCGAATGTGTTTGTTAAATGGTCTCTGCCGATTTTGACGAAAATTTGTTTCTCAATTATTTCAGTTGAATTTGACTGTGGACTCGCGGTGGGTGTAACCGATCATCAGGGAAAGCTTACTCCCTCCTACACCTGATCCCACCTCTTATTCTTCAGGGGTCTGTGTTTTTCCAATATTCAATAAATTTGTATATTGTCTCCGGACTTTTCTGGCAATATATATATATACCTTGATATCTCTGATTTTAATATACAGAAGTTCAGACGAAAATGCATTTGTGTGATGTCGTTCTACGTACATAATTCTAGCTCCTACTATGGGTTAACTCATAAAGTTATATATATATAAGCATACAGTCGTACATTTGCTAACACCTGCGATATATATATATATATATATATATATATATATTGAATATAATTAGTTATCTACGTTGACGTCTCCATATGAGTGAAATATTCTTCAGTGGGACGTTTAACAACAACGCAACAACAACTACAATTTCCAGTCTCGTCTGTATCATTGTTTCTTATGTAATACAGCTTTCTTTTAATTACAAATGCAGCCTTCAAACTCAGGAAAATATATTTGTTTAGTAAGTGTGGCCTAACTTGTCAATTCAACTCAATATTATAAAGAAATCCAATATCACCTTGCTACAAATGGTCAAGGGTTACACAAACTTAAAAATATCAATAAAATATGAACGTCTCATTTAAAACACAAAAAGCTAGCAAATCTTAACTTGGTAACACATCTCACACTGTTTTCAAGTTTCTTGTCAAATCAATTCTGGGTAAAAGTTTAGATTATGACTTGATTTGTTAAGTCCTCATTTCTGGGTCAGCAGTTACAGACGTACATGTAATTTAACTTCTTTTGTCTTTCTGGATTAAAAGATAACCCTTTAGCTTCACATCTTATTTCTGGGACATGACTTGACTTCTAATGTTCAAAGGGAAACAAAAGGCTAGAAAGAAACTTGAGATCAAAATGTATGTACTATTTTTAACAGTATTACATATTATGTAACTGGGAACATTAATTGTTAAATGGCATTATTAAAACCATGAGAGGACCAAGAAATTACACTATATTATGAATCAAGAATGACTTAGTATGGATCAATACAGAACAAGCATATGTGTTATAAATAAGTAAAATGATATTTTCAGCGTGAACTTGAGATCCCAGAAACATTATGAGGAATGTGTTTCCCACATACGCATGTCGATACCAATTACTGTGTAATACTGTACATTAAGCCTAATGATATCTCAGATACCAGAGATGCCATTCAGGATCAAATTGCTTTAAAACAAAATATAGAACCTGACAATAAAAAAACAATCTACGAAACAAGATCATGCTTTTCATTGCTTGTTTTTGCTTTATATAACACTTGATAATCTTTTAGTCATGGTGACAGCCAGTTTTTTGTTGATGGTGGAGAGAATCCCCTTTCAATTGTACCCAAGAAGAAAACATCAGCCTTACACAAATAATCAGTTTGACATTTACTCCCTCTACCTGTCCTGTGTATAACTAGCACGAAAGTCAAAACCTCATCATAACTTATAGATACAGGTATGCTATCTTACAAAATACTGTAAAGATAAAGATAAAGATAAAAGGCGACATACTTTAAAACATTTATTTGAATGACAATGATATAAAATGATACAACATTTAAATCTCTGAAGTACTTGTACAGATATTGTTCGCTTGTGAAGACAGTAAAAATAGTGTGATTTGATACTGATGCACTCTCAGGTCAAAACTGTATGCATTGCACAGAAAAGATCCATTTTTTGAATAAAAATGCAAATGAACGGCAGAGATTCAGTTTGACTGAAAGGGAAGGTGATATACTGATAAGTTCATATCTCCAAATGACTGATTCTGCACACTAGTTTAAAATTGGTAGTATTGACATTCTTAATTCATTCACCCCTGGACAATAATAGACTCTTCCAAATATCAATGACTGAGGCAATTCCAAATGTGTCTTTAGAGGTGAATGAATTAAGATCAGATGAAAAGATTAGAAACCTTTATCAACATTTAAGAATTCCGTCAGATGTGAAATGGCATCTAAGCAGGAACAAAAAAAGATAAAAAAAAAAATAGCAAGCAATTCAGATGTACAAAGCTATACTGTCGTTGAATTTGTTTCCATCTCCAGATACAATAACATTCTTCTCAATTGTTCTCTAAAAGGCCTCTTAATTTGTTCATTTGTACACTAACCTACATTGTAAATAAAATGTCAATATTTGGTATTCATTTAGAACTTTTCATATGAAATCTGATGTCAATATTCTAACTCAGACTATCAAATTAAAATCTAAAGTAAAAACACTCAAACTTTATGTCATAGCAAAAAGTTTGAATCTTTCCAGACAACAGCTCGGTTTCAACCACCTACATGACTTACCGATGTATAGCTCTCCATATCATACATTACATATTCAGACTATATCCTTCTTTAGTGTTGTACTTAATAATCTTTTACCACAATCCTTGCTTTAGTTTGTAAATACTATTATGAAGTCAAAATGTGATTAACAACAATCGCAAACACATCTTTGCACCATTATCAACAAAAAATTTACATAAGCAACTTTCTTCTATGAGTTTGATACAGTTATTGTAAGTATCAGTCACAATCGTTCAGTTTGGCTAAAACACTTGGACAGTGCTTTGTTCTTTGGAAAATAAATTGTCATGGCAAATACTGTACAGCTAATCCGCAGGACTGAGGCTACGACTGTGTTCATTCTTGGCAGGACTTCTGTAATTATCATCGCGCACTGGGGAACGTGAAGGTGATCTGCTGAAAGAACGAGACCTGAAATTGAGATATCCAAACATAAGAATCATATATTCAACACACCAAAGATGTATAACAGCTAAAAATACACAGAGAAAAAGGATAACATACAATTTTACAATATTCATGATTATAATTGAGCACTTCTGAGAACAATTACAGCTTTGAATATTTGGTACAATAACATTTAAAGCTAAGGTTATCCTTAAGGTTATGAGGTTACGGTTATGAACATATACAGTCGAATCTTGAAAACTCGAACGTCTATTTCTCGAAGTTCTCGATCTCTCGAAGTAAAGCTACCGTCCCGATTTTTTTCCTTAATAAATTAAGCAAATTTTGTCTCGATCTTTCGAACATTAACATCGAAATTTTCGATATCTCAAATAAATTTCACAGTCTAAAGCTTAATAATACCTGTGAAATATCAGCTCAATTTTTTGAAATGCGATTTTTGTTTATTCAGTAACCAAGATGACGGCTGTGTTAAATTATTTCAGTATATTTACCCAAATGATGAGTGATGAGAACAGTGATCGGAAAAGGGAGTGAATAAGAGGGGTTTGGGTCGGCGGGTTAGCTTTCAGCTGGAGAGATATCTTATTTTTGAAAACTTGAAGTCTCGATAACTCGAAGTATATCAGTGGTCCCGAGCACTTCGAGTTTTCCAGATTCAACTGTATTTACCTTTTAGGAGATGGACTTCTTCTGCTGTAAGACCTTGATCTGCTTCTTGATCTGCTGTAAGACTTCCTGTAAGAAAGATTCAGTTTTTTGGCATGACAAAAACATAATGTACCTATAATTTATTGCAATTAACACCTATAAGATAAAGTGTGGAATTATCCTATACTAATAATTTTTGTGTCCTTGATTTTTGACCTGGAGATAAAAGGTCTGAAACATAGTGAACGCTTAAGTGGTAAGAGAGATGTGATCGGCAATGGAAACTAGAACAGTATTAACAGAGGATAAAATGGTAGATGACAAAATTAACTTACAATATCTGTTCTATATAAATTAATTCATAACATTCTATTCTGATTTTTGAAATCATAATAAAAATTAGACTTTTATACAAGGGAGTAACATTATTTTCATAATTTTAGTAGGCTAATAATCCTTTATCTTTATTTTTTTTCTTTTCTGGCTTACATTTGGTGTTAATGAAAGTGTTATTTATTAAAGAAACCACAAGAAAAAAATCAAGATTGTGATAGAATCGACTTGGATATGCTACAAGAATTGTGATGGACCCCTTTAATAACTTCAACACTTGACATATTACATAATGATCAAGAACACCCAAGATTACGTTGAGTATTTACTAAGAAATGTCAAAAATTTTGGCACTAGGGAAATACGGAGTATTGATAAAGAGTGAAAGGAAAATAGTTGAAATTTGTCTTGTGATGCCTTTGCAGGGCTTTTTCTCACCATTTTGAGGTCATGGCCCTGGGAACTAGAATTGACAATTTTTTGGCATTTTGAAAAAAATTAGATTCTTTTGCATGTTATTTTGAAATCTGTACCCTTTGTAAATATCAAAATAATAGTCCCTATTTCCAACTTATTACATTTGTTTCTTTAAGATGAAAATTACAACACTAATCGAACAACAATCTTAACTTTTGCTTTTTAGCAACACATTTCCTGGATTTTATTTTCATCCTTAAGATTGGGAATATGGGGCTGAAAATTGGGAAAAAAAGATATGATTTGCAATTAGGAACAGCCCAATATCGGCTATAAAGTAAACAGAAAAAAACCTTACTCTGTGATAAATCCCCTGACCACTTATAAGAAAATTTCTTGTAAATTATCCAACATATACAATCTACCATGAGAGTTCACCTGCCTTGAGAGACCACATTTCCTTGGCTAGAAATGTCTCCCAAGACAGGTACTACTGAATATGTATGAAATACTACTACTAATGTTTAGAAATAACATACCTTCTATCACGGCTTCTGCTCCTGTGTTTCCTACAAAGCAAACAATAAATTTTAATTGATTCACACAAAACTGGATTTTATATCAATGAAATAAGTACAAATCCCACACAAAACACTGGTCTTGATATTAATATCCTTTTACATAATACAATTGCTCCACTTCAGTTNNTCTTTTGTTTTTGTTTACTGTACTTTTAACATTATTTCAGTTATACTGTGGTGACTGGTGCTGGCTACAGAAGTTCTGACCAATGATGCCATGGCATCAATCTAGTGCAAGATACAGTACTTCTTACCAATGAAAAGGACTTGAGCAAACAAAATGTGGGATCTTTGATAACATAAAAAACCAATCTAGACACTGGATCTCAGGTTCTATCATCTAATTAGATTACATTTAGTAGACCAGACCCTCCAGTCTTGAGGTAAGCATTGTACTGCAGTCCTGACTAGCTATTCACCGATAAGTAGAAAACTTCAGTGTAACAATACAACTTATGTCAGATAACTCCATAAATTTCCTTTACAGAATAAGTGTGTACACGTACCTTCTGTCATGTGGACTCCTTGACCTGGATCTCCTGAAGAAAAAAATCATGATGATTTCAGACCATACTTATGCATTTTATCTATCATTAACGGATTCATAAAATCTGCAAAGTTTTAAGAGTACCACACAGAAATCTAAGGAAATAGCCAGATTTGTTTGTGACATCAATACCTCTCTAAAGTGTCAAACCGAGTTAAAATCTATTTAATCAAGGATGCAAGTAGAGGCTAAATGGTCAACACATTTAACACAAAATGGTAGACCCTTTCATAAACTATCTGCCTTTTTATTTGAAAGTTAGTCATATTCAAAATGTTGGGGATAAACACCGAGACTGATCAGAGGTTATTAAATCAGACGCAATAAGGATCTTCATGACAATTTCTCTTGCCCTAATTAATTCAATATAAAACCAATCAGTACAATATTCCCTATCATTCTATCAGGATATAATAATTGATCAGAACATCTTAATTCATATGCCTTATAAGGAAAGTTGTACTCTAGAAAGTGCTTGTTTTGTTCAGTACCTTCTGTCATATGGGCTCCTGGATCTTGACCTTCTGAAATAAGAAAGTGAAAAATGCAATAAGTATTACTCTTTTAACAATCAAAGAAAACTACATGAACTTTTGACTAATTACAAATTCTCTGATGATATCAAGTATATGCATCTATTTCCCATTTCAATCAAACTTACAGAGCTTTATATATTATATAGGGCTTTGATATCAGAAAAGTACAATACAAAAATGAGTCAAATATCACTGCAATTTCTTTTCAGCTTGAGTTTTCTTATACAGCTTCTATAACATTTGGCATTAAAATTATTTACTTTTACTTGTGCTTTACAATTAAAAGAAAAAAAATGTTATATAAGAGATAGTTTTTAAAATATCTGATACTATACAGCTTTACAAATACCATAAGAGTACTGAATCACAGTTTCTTGTACTTACCTTCTTCTATAAGGACTCCTTGACCTGGATCTCCTGGTAAATCAGATAAATACACACTACCACTCATCTTATACAGTGTTTGGTATCAAAATTAAGTAAGCAAGAATCTTAAACCTTTGATAATTACTGCTTTATTAGCAGTATTTGTCTTTAGAACCTCTTTATATTTGATTCAAGCAGAATGTGACTGACTTGGAATAAAAACTAGAAAACCTGATCACAAGAATGGCATCAAGACTTTTAACAACTAAACCATAACAAATATACTACCATATAATAGGACCAAAAGTATTTAAAAAATATATATATGAAGAACCCAAATGTAGCTCATCTTTCTTTCATTTTTTTCATTCTTAACTTAATGATCATTATACTGTATCTCTAAAATGAATACAACAAAATTCTTTGAAGTAGAAAATACTTTCATTTTCACAAAACCATGTTTGTAAAACATGGTAATTATTGTAACTTTATATGGAAGGTGCATAGTAAACACTACAACAGAGACCCATTCAGACAAGGTGGCATTGGTCCAGTAATCCAAGGACAAAGATGTCACAGAGGGACAGAGAAAATGAAAAACTGATTAACATACAGCTATCCCCTCCCTGTACTACATTCTTTCAGGACCGAGATGTACAGCCTTACAGCTTATTTCTTACCTAGGACTCCTGCTGCGTGACCTGTGCCTACGACTGCCTCTCCTATCATCATAGTAACGGTCTCTGTAGGGTGATCTATGACCTCGCTCCTTCACCCTCATTTGATTTGGTGCTGTAAGATTAAAACATATCTTTATTCATTTGCCAGTTTAAAAGCAATTACAATGTGCCTGATTAATATAAAAAATATATTTTTCATAATACATGTAGAATAAATTAAGTTCAAGTAATGAATATAAATTTCACTAATAATTCAATACATTTTAATACATGTGGAGTACCAGATTGGAAATTTAAAGTTTATTCTATATTGCACTGTACTATTCCTTATTTTCCTAATTCTGTACCTACTGGTAATTGAATTATGTTAAAGGACATGATCCTTTGTTATATTTAAATTATATGTTGGTAAAAACACTTCGTAGAAAATGTTCATGTGTTTGCTTGAAGGTAGCCTGATTTCTTAACTTTGCATGTCAAGAAAAAATATTGTGGTGTTAAGTTATCCTCATAGTCTACCTACAATGAACCACAGACTGTGACAGTACTATACCGGTATACAGTCAACTCCACATATAACCAACTTCAAGGGAGCAAAATATTTATCTTTATAACCGAATCTTCCTTATTCGAAATTACAAAGTAATACATGGAAAGTGCACATGGAATAGAAATATCCTCATAACAACCGGTACCTCGTTACAGGCAATCTCGTTATTACTGTAGTTTAGTTTACTGTGCATTACGGTTACTTCAAAAATCACATTCAAGGGGATTCATTCAAGAAAACACATTAAACAACACCTCCATCGAGCAGTTTTCAAGGTAGACAACAAGTAAATTTATTATAGATAAAATTACTTACTTTTTCTGTCCCCTCTGGCAAACTCAATTTCAAGTTCTCTGCCATAAAACCTAGTTCTGTCAAGGTGATAGAGTGCATCATCAGCATCACGTGGATCTTCAAACGTTGATCTTGTTAAGGATTTGGCTTTGCAAAATCATAATACAATGAACTGCACACAAAAATTACAAACATTCAAGGGACTTGTTAACTGTGATAACACCTGTGTGTTGTAGATTCTCCTATATTCTATTTCCAAAAACACTTGTTTGCTTTACATGTATAAATATAGCAATTTGCAATGAGTGTAAAAATATTTGATGATTTTTTTTATTTAACTGAAAAAAGAAATTTAAAATATATTCTTTGGGAAAGAGTTTACCGGTATTTGCCAGAGTTCAATGTCATCGCTTGTCTGAGATGAACCCTCACTAAAACTTAATAAATATGAAGAGTTTATCAATTAATAAACTTAATTATTTTGTGCCTGATTGTAGTCAATTTACATTTAGAATAAAAGTCATTTATGAGGCATAAATAAATCATTTTGAGATGATATCCTTGTTTGGCCTTTTTTCATGATACCAGTAAATCAGTTTACAAAACTAAGATGGACTTAATTTTTTTCCAAATGATAATTTATAATATAAGAATGCAGCTCATATTTCTTGATATCATCTTATACACATGTATTAAACTATTTATTAGTTTCTTATTCAAAACTTCAAAATTTTCATGTGTAACTGATGGACAACTTAGAATAGTTTCACACAAATCATTGTTGATTTGTTATTCTTGTGTTTTATACTACAAATGATCATTGAATGGATACTTTAAATCACACCATGCTCCCCTTGCTTCCAGTTCCTACACTGTTGACTTGCTTTGATCTGTTACTATTATCTTTCTTGTGAACTCTGTTAGCACTTACAACCAAGCTTGCTCCTCTTGCCTTTCTTTATTTTGACTTGATTACATTTGAACTCAGTCCTTGAATCGGTCAAATCTTTAAGCTTGGTCTTGATCTTTTTTTTTGGACTGTGACCTTTTGAACTCTCAATCTTGGTCTCTAACCAAAACCTGTGAACTCTTGATCTTTGACCCAAACCTGTGAACTCTTGAACTCTGAATCTTGATCTTTGATTGAAACTTGCGTACTCTTGAACTCTGAATCTTGATCTTTGACCGAAACTTGTGAATTCTTGAACTCTGAATCTTGATCTTTGACTCAAACTTGTGAACTCTTGAACTCTGAATCGTGATCTTTGACCCAAACTTGTGAGCTCTCTAATAAAACTTTATATCACATGACCAGCCTTGCTCTTTCTTGAACTGTGAATAATTATCTGCGACTTTTTTCATAACTTTAACTTGACTTTAGACTTTAGCTTGACTTTTTGATGTATGACTTGAGTGGGCTTTGTGGTGCCATTTTCTAACTTGTTAGTAACTTTATACCTTGAACTTTGACTTTGAAGTCTGACAAGAAGAAAAAATAGAAAAAAAGTCATGATGCAAGTTCTCAAAACCTTTTCAAAATCCATTTTAAAGTATATCAATGGTGTGCAAATATATAAATACAATCAAGACTCTCTAATATGACTTTCTAAGGGACTAATAAATGGAGGTCACATAAGACAGGGAGTCATTTAATACAGGGAGTCACTTAGACAGTCTCGACTCTTTGTGTGAACTGACTCAACACTCAAGTGACATCTGATCTTTTAAGTAGTTATATGTAGAGCTGGCACATCCTAAATACTAAACTGAAGAATAGAAAGAGCTATAAGATTCAAGACTTACAAAAAGTGATGGATGTTTGAAATAAAGTCTGTGCACTTATGTTTGGCGGATGAAGATGAACATGCATGTACATGTAATTATTATCCGTTTCACAAAATGTATGCCAACAAAAGTAATGGAATGGCCAAATTCATCAAAGTGATTAAATATGTGTATTTTCTGAAAAGATTCCTTAATATCTTGTAAATCTGTATTCAAGTGGTTGGGTACATATACCAGTAGCTACACACATATAATATACCATAGTACATTAACACAAATTAATCTCAGAAAAATCAGATTGCCGTTGGACATACATGTACAGGTAATTATATCTATCATACACTTTGATTAACTTGCTGAGTTTTTAAAGGATATTGTACATAAGCAAAACCTCTGGGGTGTCGAGAAAAATGATCAACAGGAACATAGACATCAGTCAGCGGACCATATTTGCCAAACAAGGCTCTTAACTCTTCTGCGGCAGTCTCAGCTCTGTTAACAAGATGGTAACACAAGTTCTTATTTAAATATTCATGAAACATGGTCTATAAACAATTCATAATATCTCATACATCTTCATTAATTATTTTGAATTAAGAAAATGCAGTAAAAAGAAATGATGCAATTTATTTAAAATAGTGGAAGTCAAATAGTGTCTGCAAGGCCACATCTGAAAAATCAAATAAAATGGAAATTAAAATTAAGATTTGTTTGTGCAGACAGCAAGAATTCATGTCCCTGTACGACAGCAAAGTAATACAGTGGAACCTGTCTGGAGAGTTGAGAGACAGTCCCTTCTGTCATCCAAATGTGGTCTCTCAAGACAGGTGGTCTCTCATGACAGGTTTTATTTATGATTTCTTAAAAAGATGTTTTCTACGACTAAAGTATTCCCTCAAGACAGGTGGTCTCTCACAACAGCAGTCTCTCAAGACAAGTTCTTCTGTACAAGGTTAAAGTTTCTAAAAGGGAAAGTCAAACTACAAGGTCATTCACAGGGTTAACTGGTTGGTTGTTCTGTTGTTTAACATCCCACTCAAGCCTCTTTCACCTATATGGAGATGTCACTGTTTGACGGTGAAGGGAAAAAATTTTTGTCTGTGCTCAGCACTTACCGGTATGGCTGTAGAGCAGGTAAGGTTCCCTTAAAGTGCAAACACCTGCTGTGACATGGGACCTTGTGTTTTATTGTCATCCAAAACACAGGGATGGCCACACAGGGTTAACAATTTTGATAGCAAAATAAAGGTCTTGTAACAAGAAATAACAGTGAAATATGAAAGGCATATCATTTACCATGAAAAGTTATATCCATGGTTACTTCAAAGTTTTTGCTATCAGAAAAACTGACCAAAATCTTAATCATGTCATCCCCTTCCCTATTAGGCCATTAGGGTATAAATATGTTTGATGGGTCCTAAAAAAACTAGATAACTCTCTCATTTTGGTGTATAATGGCATCAAACGCTCGTGTAGCAAGCTACGGACCACTACTTCAATTCCAGGTCAGGGCCACAACAGTGGTGTCACTGGGAAATGTTTTTTCCTGCTCTATCTAATGATGACTGTCCTTGCCCTAATGCATGGATCAACCATATGGGTGATAGGAATCTTAAGTTCTTAGAGTATTGATACTCATGTGGGTGATACCCACCTTAAGTCTTAGCAGGATTAGGACCTCAAAATTAAGATGGGAAGGAGTGTGGTAAAATAAAATCTAGACAGTATTAGGCCATTAAGCTTAATGTCTGGACTTCAATGGTAAAATGCTTGTCTAGCAAGCTGCAGGTCGCGGTTTCACTCCCTGGTCTGGGCCAAAGTAATATGTTCATTTTACTACACATTTTAGTGAGCCCCCTCCCTTCGGGAATCTTTAAATTCAATATTAATAATATATACTAGAGACATCATTGACCAATCACTGATTGAATCAGACAGTGTCGAATGACCGATGCTGTTTTACGGAAATCCCCATGCCCAACTCAATAGATCTACTGAGTAGGTCTACTGTATAGTTACAGTGCAACGAAAAAGGTATTTTACTATTTACCTTCTTCGTTGCACTGTAA
>JACSZP010022142.1:2562-15248 GCA_016161895.1 Pinna nobilis
TTTAAAGTGCCAACACCTACTGTGACAAGGGACCTCGGTTTTTACTGTCTCGCCAGAAAGACAGGATGGCCAACCGCAGAGTGGCGCTATGCGGTCAAACCCGGATCTTTAGATTCGCAGTCGAACACATTAACCACTCGGCCACGGAGGCCCTGACAAGAACAGTAAAGTTTAAAATTTTCACATGCGAAAATGATTTTTGAAAGCAAGTGCTCATGGGTAATTACAAGTTCTTGTTTATGAGAACAGATTTATAGCAGTTTAGAATTTGTTCTAGTCATCAAGAAGGGGTCAAAATTAAATAAAAAAAATTCATAACTCATCTAAAGAGAAGTAATGCTGCACTTGATTACAAAAGATGCTCTGTAAATCTTAATATTTGGACGGAAAATGTTTGACTTTTAACTCAAAATTCTGCTTGAAAACAAAATATTTAAACCTTACTCTTATCAAAAAGTACATATAGCCATGGTACAAAATTATTCTGTCAAAGAGATTTCAATCTCGTTGAATGCTTTTAATTTATGCGTAATTTGTTAAATAAGATTTCAAAATGAACGAATCCGAGACCATTTTAGTGATAAATTGGATAAAATCCACTTAATACCATTTTCACAATTTTTTGTTTTCATAGATCCCATCCCTTAAAACGAATGCAACTAAATTCCCATACTCTTATTTCGATTTTTAACGTTTAAATTTGCATCAACTGATAGATAAGTGAAGAACATCATTTATCTCTCAGTTGAACATATGCTTAGCAAAGTCATCATTACCAGTGATCTTACAATTTTCCAGGTCTTAACAAATGCTTTATAGACAATCCCCGACTAATGGTGACTGATGCTGAAGCAAGAGAAATGCTACACACCAAGTTGGCCTTACTTGATGAAATAGCATTTCTTGAACACATGAAAGCAAAATCTCTACTCATTGTAGTAAGATTTCACTTTCATCATTAAGATTTTGACTCCATCTGTCTGTTGTTATCATAAGAGGTGCTACACCTTTTCATGTGATTACATGTATTTGTTAGATAGGTAAGAACAGATTATTACAGTTTTTGGATTTCTATGTAAGTCTTGAGCTCTCTAGAGCTTGTGGTGTCCCCAAGATGTTTCCTCTGCACCAAGTATAGATAAATATGGCCTCTAGATGATAAACACACATATGAAGTCAAATTCTCTTATTCATGCAACACCCCTTTTATGAAAAAAAGAGAAAAAAAACAACAGATAGTGGGGGTGCTGCATGAATCATAAACATGAAAATGTGATGCTTGAGTCAAGATCTTAAAAGGAAGTAAATTCCACAACAGTCCCTCACTATTGTCAAACTCTAGCTGCCTTTTCTCAAACCCCCAGCACTGTGTAACTTCGTCTGAAGTCAGTCCCTACTACATTTTACCATCACTAATGCATGCCTCACAATGAGCTATACAAAAATAAATACATTCTCTACATATGAAAAAAGTTTGATAACACTGAACAGACAGAATAGGATTTAACCAAAAGGTTGTACCTATGCTGATCAAATGAATGCAGTGGAATTTTGTTAACCCAGATGCCAATGACTTAGAAACTCGACCCACCAGACAAAATTTGTTAGGAACTGAAGTTTCAAATTGTAAAGGTTACCGGTATTATAAGAGGTATGTTTTAGAATCTGGATACAAAATACAGTTGAATCTTGAAAACTTGAACGTCGATCTCACGAAGTGAAGCTACGGTCTCGATTTTTTCTCTAAATAAATTAACGAAACTAACTCTCGGTCTTACAAATGTTGATGTCGAAATTTTCGATCTCTCGAATAAATTTCACAGTCCAAAGCTTAAAATACCTGTGAAATATCATCTCACTCTCTTGAAATGCCAATTTTCGGCAGACATTTTGGTTACCAGCTGTTTATTTAGCAACCAAGGTGACGACAATGTTCAATTGTTTAAGAATATTTACCAAATGGATGCGTAATAAGAATAGTGTGCGGAAAAGGGAGTGAATAAGAGGGTTTGTGTGGGCGAATAGCGTTCAGCTTGAGAGATATCGTATTTTTGAAAACTCGAAGTCTCGAAAACTCAAAGTTTATCAGCGGTCCCGAGCACTTCGAGTTTTCGAGATTCAACTGTACATAGTTTGGAACAAAAGCAACTGGATTAATGAGACTCCACTTAACATGTGCATCTTGTCTTGAACAGAATACATAAACCTTCGTCATCTACATAATTGGGTCAAGATCACATTTTAATGTTTACATGGCAGAAGGAACTTAAACTGCTGCCTTGTTGTTTTTTTTTAGGAAAAAAATAACGTGAAAAAAAAAAAACATAACAAAAACCACTTAAAGCACTCAATGCATAAACATTCTATTGTTTAAATTCTTTTCTTGAAATAGACTTATGTAAAATAAAAAAAAAATTAATATCACTCACTCACACAGTGGGAATGTTTATGCATTTATGAGCTTTAGTATTATACATGTACTCCACAATCAAGTTTTTTCGTTACATAGACTTCAATTTAACAATCCTTACAGATTTCCATCTGACCCTTTTATCAGTTTTCCAAACTGCTTTTCACATCTTCCTAAACTTCTACACTCATCTATAAGTGTTCACACAGGAAAAAATGTTTTAAAAAAATGTTAAAAAAAAAAAAAAAAAAAATATCGAGAAAAAAAAGAAAACAAAGCTTTGCAGTATCCACTATATTTGCCCATATTATCTGCTGGCAGGTAGATTGTAAAATCTGTTTTCTTAGTTACAAATTCAAAAATACTTCCTAATTTTTTTTGCAGGTGTCATAATCTATGGCAAACTCAATAAAAAGTGAAAGTCTATGTATTAATTGAAAAAAAAATGATATAAGGATAAACAAAATCAAAATTTATGCAAGTGATAATCTCAGATTTTCACTTCCCTATTTTTTGCTTAGTTAATGTGATGTGTGCAAGGGACACAACTGTGGATTATAGTTGTACAATTTCTCCATAGTTCAAATATAAATCTTTGAAGGTATATGTTGAATTCAATCCTGGTGTTTCTATGACTGTTTCTTTCAATATCAAAAGACAGGCAATGGTAGCAATAATTTTGTTCTGGCGGTTATTATGAGCATCACTCACTTTGAATTCTGGAAACTTAGATCAAACACGTATGAGCCTGAAATATCTTGTTACAATAAAAAATAAAACGTTCAATTATTAGCACATTTACCTAACAGGAAATTTTGTCATTTATTTTGTTTTACGTAGATGGGGGTTCCACTTTTGCATGCATGTCACATACAGAATTTCTCTGAAGAGCCTAAGGTTTTGTCCTATGATCCACACAGGGCAAGCCAGCAGTGCCGGAACAACAAGGTGTGTTTGCACCCATGTCCCAATATCTACTGTGACACAGGTCTCTGAATTTTTACTGTCTCATTTAGACAGGACAAACCTAAAGTAAAATGAAATTTAGTGATGTGCTGCCAAAATCATCATAGTCATGAAACAATGAATTTCTCAAGCGAGTTAACCACCAAGGGTTGAGGTTATTTACTTGAAGTACACTTAAAACATTCAGACGAGATGCATTTCACATGTTTTAAAAACTGTGTCTGATAGTTTGAATATCATTTAATACAGTTGACACCTGTTATCCCAAAATCCATTACATGAAATAATAAGAATATATACATGTAGTCTATCCTGCCTTAGTGACCCATTGAATCAAGGAACTGCCTGTTTTGTGTGATCTATAAAATGTATGGTTCCTGAAATGGCTTTTTCCTATATAAATTACCTTTATTAAGAGGTCACCTGTAATACGTGGCCCTTCTTCCTCCTTCCCTTGTCAGTCTCTTAAAACAGATTAGACTACACCGTCAGTGATACTTTTACCAAATCATATTTCATCACTTTTCAGGTTGAAATTGTATCAAACTTTTACTTCCCCTATGTTCATGTTTGGTTCATTCACTAGATGTGATAACGAATACAGGAATATTTATTATTACTTGTGACAGACACCTAATTTTAACAAGACTGACAAAATCAACAAAGCGTGTGTCTATGTCTACTCCTGGCAAAGTTTTTTTTCGTATATGATAGAAATGACTGAGATAAGTTTTTATTCCGCTGATTTTTAAATTTCGGCCACAAAATGTCCTTTATCTGAAGCAGAATTCTGAGATACACACCAAGAAGGATACTAATAAAACCATAACTTTTTCTTTTTGCTTTGACATAACCAGAATTTCAAAATATTTGTTTTTTAGATAAAAAGTTTCAACTGTATTAACGTGAAGCTGTCAAAAAGAAAAAATCAGTGTCACACTGTTTTGTATAAAGCTTGAAATGAAATCACTTAACTCCTCTCCCCTCTCCCTAAAAAGGTCATGGTTTAAAATATGTTGCTTATGACACCTGCATAATACTGCAAAGAAGATACAGGTAGCCCTTCATGCAAGTTCTACTGGGCTGCGATTCCCCCCATCCCAATGTACACATACAATAACACATTAAGATTAATCAACCATTCATTTCATTCAAACAAAAAACAGAAAATAAATCAGCAAGAACAGGCTACCTTATATTTCATAATAACAGGAAAACGCTCTTAAATTGGCAATGACAACCTCAAGCAAAACATTTCTTCTTTTGAACATGTAATATGAAAGTGGCAATGTTGCCATCAATTCATCTTTTGTGGCAAATCCAAATGACATACAATTCAGACATTCAATCAAGGTTTTCTTCTTGTAGGTTCAATACAGCATAAAACTGAAGAGTGGTATTTCCATTGTAAACTATAACAAATGTCAATCATTCAATAGTTTCCATAAGGTAGTTCAACGACTTGCAAAGCCTACTTGGAAAATATATAAAAAAATAAAACAAAAACGAATGAAAAAAAAAATCTATGACGTTACAAACATAATTGAATGTCTCAACAATCTGGCAGCTAAGCCACATTTGATTACTTACTCTCCAATCATACCAGAAAGAACTTAGATGAACCAATTATTCCAAACTCATACTGGATCAAACCAACAAATAACACTAAAATAACATTCATACACCGACATCCACACATCTCCGGAACAAGTCACTCAGGCGTCATGAACAAATTCCAACAAATAAAATTGTCGTAGTTCACATATTTTTGGCATGTTTTCAGAAATGTTTTTTTTTCTATAAGGCTTCTTTGGAGAGTTTTTCATCTACACAATGTAGCAGACAGATGCAATGTATTCCACACCACTCGTTGCCTTCCTGGAATGGACTACTGAAGACGGGATTCTTCACTGAAATTCACTACAGCACTGAGCAAGAACACATTGTAACCATTTAGTGCACACGACTCTTCTTTCCCTTGTCCTTTCTGTCAAAATGGTTTCTTGCTGCCTAGTGCTTTACCAGTCACTGTCTGGCTAAAGTTGAAACTACAGATGGAATTAACCTTTTTTGAGAGAGATTGTAGATTATGTCCTGTAGGGCTAACACATTCCTCTGAATAGCACCAACATTTTTTTTTTCAAGTCTAGCACTCGCTCACAATTTCCGAGGTTAACGTAAGTGTCACAAAAATCTCTGCTTTCAAAGAGTTTCTTTGTCCATGACATTGCTGCTGCTGCAGAAACACGTCGTTACTATCTTATTCCATAAGAGAATCCCTCTGTATTTGCCAGGCTCAGCTATAAATTTTCACATTCAAATGAACAGATATGACACAGAGAAGTGCGGTAGAATTTTGCCCTCAAGAATCTGCTGTGACCAAACTTGCAACTGTAAAAATGAATTAGTGGAAGTCTGTTTTCTTCCAGTTGCTGAGCTCTGAGACGAGGTCATCTTTTTAATGCACAACCTTTAACACCTTCACATCCTGGAAATTGACGAGCCTGTGTATTTCCAGCCAGAGGCATATATCCCCTTTCATATTTGTACTGCCTATGTGCATCATCACTGATAAGTTTAATAGTCAAATGATGAAAATGGACAGATGAATCCAGGAAAAAACATGAGTGCTTGAAGATGAGGAGTAGTCAACACAGTTACAGAGGAGTACCTGCTACACATGTTAACAGGCAATTCATAGCTCATCCAATGGGAAATCGGAGGATAGGACACCCGAGTGTATCTGTACTCTTAAAAATACCACTACCTGTGGCATGGTCTAAAACAAAAAAAATTACAAGGAACCACATCACCTGAGATTTTGTCCGCTTATTCTTTCTTTTGTTGACTTTGTCAAATGACCGCGCGCTCAAAAGAAAGATTAAGACAAAGTATAGCCTCTGAAAGCAATTGAAACATTCATGGACGGTCAAACTTCATACTTGGAAACATGTGAAACGTGTTTTCAAAATCATCAAAGGTAAACTTGTAAAAGGAAATGAAAAGACTGATATAATTCACTTTTGTTTCAGTCTCTTTTTTAACACTGAAGAGAAGAGTGACCCTGGATGAGTGTACATTGCATTTACAGGACATCTATTTACAGGTGTATCTCATCAGGACTGTGTATTGCCAGGTGTGTGATTCTATCAATAAGTCATTGACTATGACTGTACAAATAAAACAGTACAAATACTCTTGATTGCCTCTCACTTACTAAGTCATGGTGTCTCCCCAATCACCATTGTGATTTTTCATGGTTCAATACAAGGGGATTTGGGTACATAATTACAAGGAACTGTTTCAGTGAGACGCTGATGAATTCTCATAAATACTACACTACAATATAGACTTTAGACATATGTACATAATTGGTCCTACTTCGAACTGCACCAACAGAACAGTATTTCTTGAGAACTGCCACACTCCCAGCACAATCTGACAATCCTGACCAAATAGCAATGTGATGATGTTACTACTCTTATACAAATTCTAAGAATGAAAAAAATGCCCTGAGATCCAACAATGTAGTTTGCACCCCTGTACATAATCTCTGAAAACATTCAATCACAGATGCACAAGCAAACACTCATATACACCAACTATCACTCGCATGGGTCTGACTCCATACTACTAGGCCAGATATGAAAAGATAATTAGCTGAAAAAAAAAAAAGAACATTAGATTTTCATATTTTTTGAAAAGTATGCAGAAATGTACAAAAATGTTCAGAAACATGTAATTTTCCAGGCCATGGTATTTATCAAACTGAAATTGTTACAATACCTAACAAAAAGGAGGATAAACAGTAAAACCTGCAACTAAATCTTAATTGTTTTCAAAATACCTGACAAGTAGCTACAGCAAAACCTGCTTTAGCAACCACCTGTATATAAAGACCACTTGGTCACAAAGACCCAGTTTTTGTTGTCCGCATTAGTAACGCATGTGTACAATTCAACCTTCATATAAAAACCCATCTCTCTATAATGGCCATTTTTTTTTGTCCCTAAGGAGGTCTTTATATACAAGTTTCACTGTAGTTTTTCAAGTATCTAAACTTTCAATGCAGACAAAACAAACTTCACACCCCTGTAACACTGATGCTGATGAAGAATCATGTATGCCAGCACTAGGCTTCTGTAACATAACTTTGTGAGCCATTTTCTTCACCTTTGTAATTGCAGTTAAAACACAAGACTACCATGGCTAATCTTAGTCTAGGAATTTCATTTAGCTGATGTTTTGGTACAGCCACTGGCCTAATAAAAACATTTCAGTGTACCTCTATCGCATCATCAGATTTACGCAACATGTTTCCCATGAAATTATGATAATGTGACCTGTGACGACAATCCTATAAGGACGCATTTCTATCAGGCAGAACACACACAACACCTAACAATTGTATCCTATTTAATTATAACTCCACCCAGTCTGTGAATTTTGATCATTCTCTACGATACACATTCCCTTGCACATTTCCAGACATAATCTATATACATTACAGCTTACTCAGAACTAGCTTATTTTTGATTTGTATGAAAAATGCCTTGTCTCAAGCCCAACATCTTATCACGACAATAATAAATGACACTGCCTGAAATACAACTGAAAATTGAAAGAACTGCCATTTTTCTTCGTAGTAAGTCAAAAACTGGGGAATGAGGATAATCTGGCCTTCTTACATCTCTCACACTTCCTATCTTATAAAAGAATAGTCTATCATAACATCAAGAATTCAAAATACAAGAACCCTTAATCACACTCACATTTTCCAATTCATAACTACTGTGCTTTACATGAAACAGGAAAGGGGTGTTCTGGAGTCCCTGATGTGGGGTGTGGGATATTGTTGGAGGTCACATACTATCAAACAAGACTAAGACAAATATGTTAATTCATTATGAGATGAAGCAGAAACAGACCTGTCATCAAGACAAATTTCTTTAAGTAGGGCTGTGTCAAACCAATATACAACTATTTGACAACATCATTTGAAGAGAAAAAAAAACAGAGAATAGAAAAAAAAGGTGTTTAAGAAAGAAAAACTATGGAGATGTAAAGATATATTAAAGTATGCTGAATGACCCAGATGGTAAAAAAGCCTTCCCAACATCTGCAAAGGACATTCAGACAAAATCAGTGATAATTAAGATGAAATAATCCCCGAGACTAGAATAGACAGAATATGGAACATTCGCTTTCTTCATTGATAATTTACGCTTAGTTATTCTCAAGGCCCAGTGTAGTAAACGGAGCTGGTACCACAATTCTAGTTCATTCCTGCTTAATGCCAGACTATGTGTTCCAGTATTCATGTACATACGAATTGGCACTTCCATTAGCACATAGACAGGAGAACTTCACTTGTATCTGATAGTGTTGCTATAAATGGACAAGTTACACCTATCAATTTGTTCTTAGCGAGAGTAATCAAATTAACTGACATACAATTGGACTACATCATACAGGCTTCCTCTGAGCCAAATTAACCATTGACAAAAATATCAATTTGTATGTCAGTATCTTGCTTTAAAAATGACCTACTTCTACTCTCATTGATGCAGATCAAAACATCACAGATTCTCTATGAATGTCCCTCACTCAGCTTATACAAGGTCTATTAAACTGGGTACATGTACACCATGAATGGAAGATTTGAAAAAAAAAAAAAAAAAAAAAAAAAAAAAAAAAGAAAAAAGAAAAAAAGTTGGCACCAAAAATATTAATCTCTGAAGTTGATAAATTACCGTGTAATTAACACAGAACATGACAGATTATACTGGGCAAAATTGCATCTCGAATATTTGTTCTAAATGCCACTCTTTAAAAGGTCAAAAGTTGGCACAGAAAAAATGGCTGCCTATCCACATATATCAACCAAAACTAGAGTATGCACTGGTCCTTGAAGCGAGAGATTATGAGAATCCATTGAAAGTATCTATGTGGGCTTAGTAAATCTCACATGCATGTTGAATATTGCAGTAAAGGATGGGGCTTGCCTAGACAATGAGCAAAACATTCAACCAAGAGGGTGGGATAAAGATTAACTCCAAATGGATAATTTCTCTCACCTATTGTTTCTGAACCAAATTTCATTCATAGGACCACCTGCCCATGTGAGATAGATGGACCCATGGGATGTTCCCACGTAGGCGAATCCTATCTCACATGGACAGGACTGAAGAAAGTGCCCTAGCAACCATTCTTACGGCCTTCCTGAAATTGGTGATTTAATACTGAAGACATATTCTTGAGGCCATTCTTTCTAACATGGTGGTCAAAAATTGAAAAAGGGCCAACATGTGGCTTATGCTTGGTTAATGTCATGTTCTGAAATACAGGTGATATAGTGGTACAATCATTCTATATTGGTCAGAAATTGGTCCAACACTTTATACATTTCCTTAAAATTCTCAAGAACTTGGGAACATTCTTCTTGTACAGATCTAAGGTGCAATATCTTTCAAAAAAATTTCTCACTCAGTTTGACAGATTGGTGTTGAGTGATGATGACACTTAATTTTCACTTTTAAATGTACCTGTTAATTTTTTCCTTCTCACACAACAAAACGAAATACTTAACTCTGTATAAAGTGTTTTCATAATGCACTTTCCCATGTGAATGATTCCTAACGCTTGAACACTTAAGAAAAAAAAATACATTCAAATCTATCTGATATAATCTACTCTATTCCTCGCCTCCAATCAGCAACAGTCGAGATCAATTTACAATGGTCAATAAATACTAAGTGAAAGCCTGACAGCGACTACCTCACTTTTCTCTCTCCCACTGTTCATTTTGATGATGTTTATATATACAATCAAAAGCGAGTTTTGCCTCATATTTTCACTTCTTTATCCCGTTAAGCAGTTTTCTGTGGTTTAAAAGCAGTTACTACTGGACAACATATCGCCCTCTTCAAACATCTGATCAACTATATACTGGTAGCGAATATCACATATTCACACTACAATCAACATATTCCCGTTCAAAAACAATAGCACTGGAAACTGCAAAATGCACTGATGAAGACAAAAAAGTGATGTAGGAGGCTGATCAGCCTTCACTCTGACTTAACTATGTACAAAAATTTATCAACAAAAATTTGCCCTAGCATGGATGAGGAAAGACTTTAGCAAACATGTGATGATTCCCTCAGTTCCTCATCTAGACAAATCTCTCCAATATGATGTCATGAATGATGTCTGTCTAGAAGTAAATTGAATGGTGTGATCCTAATGAATCTGCAGGATGATTTCAAATGACAATGATGACTAATTCACTGTCCAGTACTGTGTCTTGGGCCATGGTTATTCTCTTCCTCTTCATCTCGAACCATATGAAATTCGGCCACATACAAGGCCTTGTCAATGTTCTTAGGAATGGGTTTTATTTCAGTTCCAAGTTCACTCTCAATTTTGTGAAGTGCAAATCTACAACGAAAAAGATCAGAGATTTATCATGAATTCAATTTACAGTAAGATAACCCAACAACGTTCATTCTAACATGACAGGTTTGAAGGCATTCTAACATCTCACAAGAACAAATATTACACTGATGGGCATCATAAAACTTAAGAATTTACTTTAGTCAAAAAATCATCTGAGCTCCAGTTTCTCAGCCAATCAGCTGTCAGTATTAGATGGAGTTGAGTAAATTTTCAGACTTAAAAATGCACTACTTTCCCCATGACAACAATACCGGAAGTTACCACGATCAATGAACATAATTCCATATTTGGACAGTTGATATTTTTTCACGCAACAATCTGTTGCATTGAACATAACGATTTTGAATAATAATTGACTAAATAACTTTCATCTGCATATGTTTATGCGCGTTGAAACATAGTTCATGTTTAATTATTTTTCCTCAGAGATTTTCGTTTACAGATGGGTAGATAATAAATTCATCATTATAACGCTAACTTGATCCTAAGAGCTGGATCACGTCTTGTCGACAGGGACGGATCACGAGATCAAACACAACGCTTTGTGTCTCGTTTGATCTGATGATTAACCCCCTGTCAACTCGACGTGATCCGGCGCTTAAGATCAAGTAAGTGTTATAGTAATATATATTTATCATTTGCAACAACAAAGTAAAGAGTTGGACATTGTAAGTCCATTGTTAAAGGCATCATTTATTATATGATTTTAAAGTGTATTTTCATCCACCATCAAAGTTTGTCTGTGGACCAAAAATTTCCATGTTCCCTCCATAATATGATTATTGCATAAGCAATGTTATTTTCAGTATGGAAAACATGAAAGTCATTGTTCACACAAGTGTAACTGAACCATACAGGAAGAGGGGCTAATTGTAGGTGGCACAGTCACATACTGTCCGAAAAAAGTTACCAAATTCATTGTGATGATATATCAAATATCATAAAGCTAAGAATTCAAAAATGTATCAATATCACACAATTTTTACATAGCTTAAATACAGTGGTGTTGGTCTATAACCAATCTGCTCAAAGCAATGGAAAATATCTGAAGACTGGCAAAAAAAAAAAAGAAGATCTTTCCGAAATGGCAATAAAAATGCTTGAGTTGCAGGTTTTCGAATGAGTACCGTGTTACAGCAAACCAACAATTCTTACTGGATAGCCTAATGCATTAGTCTTGTTTGTTTGATAAAGACTTGTAATTAATGTAGAGAGGTGATGTATGGCAAAACTTTCGTATACATATCATTAATTTATACGCAAACAAATATTGACCATTACAATTACCTGTCGTCATATGTTATAAGATTTATTGCTACACCCAGGTGACCAAATCTACCAGATCTGCCAATTCGATGAAGGTATGTTTCAGCATGTTTTGGGAAGTCAAAGTTGATGACTACATTCACAGCCTGGATATCAATACCTCTAGTGAACAAATCTGTAACAAAGAGACTTTTTTATGAAAGCACAATTTATTGATAGAAATCATTTTCCTATCTGCAACAAGAGGTCTTCAAATACAGATTGGATAAATGAAGACAATTTAAAAGTTAGTCATGTAAATATGGGGTTTAAATCTGATTTTGTGATGGTGAAAAGCTACCTGGAATCAGAAGTTCAACAATTATTCAGTAACAAAACAATAAACAGGTTATAACAGGTCATGATAAGCCATTGTACTTAATCTCGCACAGCTGTTTTCATTCATTAGGCAGATATCAACATTGAAAATTCAGCATGACCAAATTATGCACGACTGGAAGAAGTTCATTCAGTATACAGCCAAGTGAGCAACATTTTTGTTGTTGTTTGGTTCGGGTTGGTTGTATTGTTGTTTAATGTCCCACTC
>JACSZP010022145.1:0-17909 GCA_016161895.1 Pinna nobilis
TGTGGAAGCTAGGCTCTGAAATCAAGCCCCAGCCACAACTCAGTGTATCACTACTGTGGAATACTGGGTGGAGCATTCATCTAGGTGTGGAGACATTAAAGAACCGTTATTGCTCACTGTCTGTTCTGGTAAGTGCCAAGCATGGGCCAAATTCATGGCCCTTCAGTGGCATCTCCATTTAGGTGAAAGAGTATTAAGTTGGACGTTAAACAACAGTACAGCAACATCTTAGTCATCATTTTGCTGGTACATTGCAACTATTTTTGTTTTGTGACAGAGACTGGACAATGATAACACAATGGCTACAGTGCATCACACCAGTGTTTCTATTCATAAACTTCTTCTGAATACCACAGTCTATTGTAAAACAGATCACAATTTATTGTTTAACAACTACAATATATTGTTCATTGATTACAATATATTGTTTAACAGCAAAATTGTATCGATCAACTGATCACAATATGTTGTTTTTCTGGGCCCTCTCTCGTGAACTTCCCAGATACACTTCCGGAACTTTCCACTGCACTTTACACAGCGTCTTTATGTATGCAGTTACAAGGAACAATATTGTGCAATAACTGTTAGAATACACACAAACAAATTAGTGTCAGCTATAGCTAATTGTTAACATAACCACAAACTACCAAAATCACATGGTATTTAAATACTAACCTAACTATGCTGCTTTTAATCTGACAGTGCATTTACTGTGGAAATGTAACATGTCTAACATTGTAGACCATCAGAGCTGACCCATTCTGCACTCTGCACTGAAGACAAAAGTTCAGTTAGGAATTTGTGTCAAGTAGATCAACCCCTATTATGAAAGAACTTAATGAATGTGTAATACAAGAACACTGACAGACTTAATGGAATGTATAATGGGTATGACAGTGCAATCCAAGAGTTTTTTTTGTTTATAAAAATCAAGTGTGTCATACTGTACTGCAGCTGACGCATGTGTCAGTAGCTAGTGTCAACACAAGATATACAACATTCCAAGTCAAATGTGCATGGAAATTATGTATGCCTATATGTAACCTTGCTTCATTGACCTTGTTGCTGCTGTCAATATAATGCAATCTTCTACCCTTGATTAGAGGTGAAGGTCATTTTAGATTAGAGATTACATCGGGAGGACATAAGTGAACAGACCAGTGAACTGGTGTACCCTAACAGCAAACAGAAACAGCATCTTTTTCTCACAATACTAAACATTAAGTTCAAGGTCACAAGGTCAATAAATTCATACCAAGTGAAAGGGCATAACATGTGAAATACAAAAGAGGAATTTGAAAGTCCTATTGCTTTTTATTAAAAAATGAGGCATGGCTGAAGATATAGATCTATAAAAAACAATCAAACACCAAGGTCAAGTTTTTAAGGCAATACAAAAAAAAAAAAAGGCTTAGTCATATGGAGTACACATGTAAAGTAAGAAAGCCCCATCCCTCACCATTGAAAAGTTAATTGGTGCTGATTAAGCTTGGATGACAAACAGATAGCAGACTAGATTTTGAGACAAAAATGTCCCCATATAATAGGTAAGAACTATGAGCTTAATATTTCATAAGGGAACCTGGCATACAATTACAGGTCAAGGTTACTAAGTGAAAAATTTGGGTAGTAAAAAAAATGGTCATGTCACAAGGAATACATAAGTGAAATATGAAAGTCATATCTCTTCCGCTGTGGCTAAGTGGTAAGTGTGTTGGCCATCTGATCTTGAGGCTGTGGGTGCCAATTGCAGACTTGCCAACCTTGCAAAATTTTCATGGGGGAGATTTTTCAATTTTATAAGGGAGACTCTAAATTTTTATTCAGAAAAAATAGGAAAGCTGAAGTTTTTCATGGGGGAGACATGCATGTTTTTTGCAAGAAATTGTCAAAATTTTGCATAAAAAATAGGGAGTCTCCCGATTTATGGGGGAGAGAAGGCAAGTATGTAATTACTTTTGGCTGTCCCTGTCCTTCAGATAAGACAGTAAAAACCAAGGTCCCCTGTAATACACAGTAAGTACACAGTAAGTGTTGGCATGTTAAAGATCTCTCCCTGCTCAATGGCAAGTGCTAAGCATGGGCCAAACGTAACCCTTCACTAACATTTGGTGACAGATTCTTGAGTAGATTGTTAACAACCAACTTATTGTACAAAAGTTGAATAAAGTTAAAAATAGTTTGTGGGTAAACAGACAGACAAATAAGCAGACCAAAAACTACTTGCCCCAAATCTCTGATTACTATGGCATAATTATACCTATGCCTCTAAATCCTCGATTACGATTACGTGATGATCAGTACATAGTGTATTACATAAGACATAAAAACGGGAAGCATGCTTACAACTACTTAACTTCAAATATATGTGGCATACATGCGTATGTTAAAATCAACTTTATCAGAAATTACCAGAAAGTCTTCCATAAAAATCTCCCATTTATGGTATAAATAATGCCATGAAACATTATATGAAATTGAGTCATGCCGACACATCTGTTGGAATTAAGTCAATGCTTAGTTCACATGCAAATATGATCAAAATAACAGGATTAACAAACTTGAGAGTTATAACTGAATAGTATACACACCTATCTCTGGTATCACAAGTCCGCTCCATTTTTAGATACATTATTGTTTAGCATGTACAACTTACATTTCCTTCTTAGCCGCCTACAGACTGCTCACAACAACAACAAAAACACAAAGTCGTCACACATGGGTAGCACGAGCTTGAAATAACCTGCTCGTGTGAAATGGGTTGTTTATGTGAACAGTCGAACAAACACAGCCCAAAATATCAATAGAAAGTTCGGGTAAAGTCTAACACACAAAAGGAATTAAAACTCAAATGTAAAACTGATTCGACTGGCTGTGACAACAGTACCTGAAACACCAGCTTGTACATTATAACTGAGCCTTTCTGATACCTCGGCTTAACACTTAAGTCTGTATTTCCGCATATAAAATGCATCAACAGATATTGTAAACTTATAAAATTTCCTGTTTTTTTGTTAGACACATATGTGACAGCTATCTTAGTGGTACTTATAAATATCAATGCTTAGTCAAACTCTGACAAGTGACTGGCTTATGCAGAGACCAGTCTGTGACAACATGCTGCATTTAATGTGCACTGTGTATACGTGTTTTTTCTCCCATTATTTTGACTAATTTTCTTTCTTTTTTTTTTTTGACAAATATGTGCAAGCACTTGTGTGACACTTTAAAGGTCCCAACTGAGTAGGATCAAACACTCAGCTTAGTTGAAATTTGAGATGTAATGCTCAACTGAAGGAAACAAACCGGTCAAGCAGACTTACCAACCTTGAAAAATTTCTGAGGGGGAATTTTCCAGTTTCATAAGGGAGACTTTTAGTTTTTCATGGGGAGTACGTGTTATATCATAAAAAATTATCAAAATTTTACATAAAATATAGGGAGTATCCCTATTTATGGGGGAGACTTAACTGGCAAGTATGGCCAAGCTGCAGACGGGACTAAATAATACAATTTGGTCATAATGTTGTTTAACATTTCACTCAAGAATCTTTCTATATGGAGGCTTATCAATGCTGGTGAAGGGTGACAAATTTTGCCTGTGCTCAGCACTAACACTAACCATGGAGCCATGGCTGCTCTCAGCCTGTTGCCCCTATCAATGTAAACGTACATACACATTCATAGTAACTGTTAATTTCACAAATTAAGACATCTGCTCATTGAACTTCTCTACTTATCTTGGGTTTCCTGTTTTAGATATTCATCTTCCTTTTCCAGGAAATAAACACGTATAATACTGCAGGATTTCCTAGTTTCATCAAATGTCCCATGTACTTCTAAATTTCAATTTTTACAAATACCTAGATTTTACTTACATCTTATCAGCACATACAAGAATAGGATGAGTTTTTTTCTATCCCCTATGAAAATTAACACTCATGATAAGAGACAAGAATTAGTTTTCATGAATTTAGCACAATTAAGATTCTATAGGAAAAATAACTCTCAGTTATAATTCCCTGATCAATTTTAATATAACATGTCCATTTCTGACAGTAATAGATCTCAAGGGAGGTAACAAACACCTAGGCCAGATAATCCTGGCTGTTATGAAGACCAATATTTCGTTACACCATTGGCGTCTGCACTTGCAGTGTCATTCTAGAGCTAACACAATCATCTGTCAAATCAATTGCTTAAATTGAATCAATCTGATTGGTTTAAATGGATTTGCAATCATCCAGTCAAAATGACACTAGTTTTCAGTCTACACTCTTCAAAATAGTGAAACAAGTCAAATGCAATCAATGCACATCCTCATATAAACAAGTGAACCAGCAAATACCCTCTGACATACATGTATAAAAGGTTTGCCATTCTAAGACCATTTTGATCTCTCAATAATGAATACTCAATATTATTGATCAACAATACAGAAATTTGTATTAATATCTTTTCTAATAATTACTCAGTACAGTACATGTCCATTTGAGTTACTAGTACATGTATGTATAATAGCATGACTGGCATCTAGAAATATCTTCTCTGAAAACATGACAATCATTTGTTATCAATGATTAATATCAATTTGACAGTATTGAAGTTATATGAAAGTGGCATTTGGCATATAAATTATTCATTTAGTTGGCATGACCTCTTGAATCTAAATTTACAAACACTTAGGAAAAGATCATNNCAATGCCAATATCTGATATGACTATTAGACTTATCAATTAGTTCATCTCCAACTTCAAAGCTATTATTGAATTTTACTTTACAGATACCTGTGTAGAAAGGCCACCTGTCTATCAAAATCACTTTCATAAATGGCCTTGGTTAAGAAATCTGAATATATGGAGCTCTACATATACATGTAAGTCACTTGTACCTGTTGTCTATTTCCTTAAAAGGCTTTTACAAACAAACCTGATGATATTAGATAATTGTCCAACAAAACCTTCACCCACTTTGGATAACAGAGGATGATTTAAACATATGCAGGGGGCCATCCTAACCTATTGGTTAGACAGTTCGTTTTCTGATCGTAAGGTTATGTGTTGGAAATAGAGCCGTCCTGTGGCTGGCTGGTCCTGTCTTTTGGATGAGACAGTAAAAACCAACATCCCATGTTGCAGTAGGTGTCAATCAGCACATTAATGAAGCCTCCCTGCTTTACAGCCATAAGTGCAGAGCAAAAGCAGTCTGTCGCACCTTCACCAGCACACAGTGAAATCTCCATATACATGTAAGTGGGATATTCTTGAGTGGGACGTTAAACAACAATACAACCAACCAACCCATATAAGCTATAGGAAGATGAGATATATGCAGCTTAGCTTGGACATACCATTCTGTTTGTACTTACACACAGCTGTCTGTTGTATAATGTATCACATACACACAGCCTCCTTAGGTGTGAGAGCTTCTACTGTCCATGTTACACGTACATACAAGATACTGTCTGCTTATCCTACTGACTGTATATAAGAACTTACAATGGCAGCATCACAAGCCTTCTGTATCCATAAAGACCATCCTGTATCTGTGGATGTAGTGCCTGAGGGATGATCAGGTAACATTGTCACTGAACTGAATTGATTTTCAATGAATCTCTGTAAATCTGATAACATCTCGCACAATGTAAAGGACAAAATCGTTTTCAATATTTATGTACCAGTTGGAATATCAATGACATACCCCAGGTGCAGGATTCACAAAAACTCAACAATTAGGTAGGATACCTGGATGTAAACCTATAAATATACATACACTTATTCTTGGATATATTTACTATGTGCTTCTCCATTTCTTCGAGTCCCTAGTTATTTATAATTTATAATTCAGTTAATTTATAACAACAATTCCAAAACTCAACATTATTTTCTTAGTTACACAAGTGAAACTGCATTTGAATTACCATGCCTATTTGGACACCATGATGCACTTTTGGATGATACATATAATTTAGGGTCAAGGTCAAAGACGTTCCTTAGACATTAGAGACACAATGGTCAAATCAGTAGTGGTCAACCTTTGTCATTAGCAGATACCGTAAGGAATTGGATTATATGGACAGACAGACGAGGGACAACAACATAACCAATTTACTTTGTAGCATCGGCACACTTGTATCAACATTCAAGTCTGGCTACAGTTACATATAATGTATATGGATTCAAACTCTAATAGCCTCTCTATATGAAGCTTATTACATTACACCCTCACACTAATTGTGTAATTCATTTTAAGGGTTTCTTGAGAAAATCTGGCCAGTTATTGATATTTTTAGATTCTACAAAATGTCATTTGGCTATTCTTAGAGATCTTATAATGTATTTACTGTCTGGTGAAAAAGTTTGAGGCACATGCCAAGAAAAATACAAGTGTTGTCTCCCAACTTGTCAAACTTAATATCTGTGTAAGAGTTTTGTTACAATATCATACCAAAATAGACAAAATATCCTAGAATTCCAATCTCCTTTTGTAGTCTGTTCTATAAAAGGAAATAATAATTGTGGTATTTTTAGATATTAGCTTCTAAGTTCAAGGACAAGAATCACAACTGATGCAATGTGATTAAAGCTGTATAGATTTGTACAATGTGAAAGATCTACAGGAAGGGCACACAAACTGAAGGTCCTGGGCTGCAATACTTGGATGAATTCTCTAAGAAATGTTGTCAAGAACAAATTATTCTTTTTCTCAAACCAAAATGAGACTTTTATTTTATTCATTCGTAAAAGAAGCAATCATTTTTTTTAATTGAACTTGATTCACCTTTTGACAAAGAACAAATAACCTTGAACTTGACTTTCATCACAGAATGAATAACCTTGAACTTGACCATTCTGCATAAAAAATGACCTTGACCTTGACCACTTGATTAGCACAGAAAAATGAAAAATAACCTTGAACTTGACCTCTTGGCACAGAATGAGGGTCAGTTTATTTCTTTGGATCATGTGTAATACATTTATACTAGAAGCAACAGTTGGGGGGGGCTGACTATAAGAAAAGGCTGAAAATACCATATTATTTAACACAATGGCGATAGACAGGCATACAGTCAGTGTTCGCATCACTGTATTATGGATAAAATAGAAGATTGACCAATAATGTATGATGGAGAGAAAAATGGACATACATTGTACAAACTAAAAACAGAAAATGTCACTCTCTTACAGAAAACACAAAATATTTATGAACTAGCGGTGATAGAAAGATAAATATAGCAAAACTGAATGATGTCAGTAATATTTAACGAATGACGGATTAGTTCATCTTATCCATGCACTCTTGATGTAGTCACATTATTGGGCGATTGCGGGGGGTAGATGATGTTATTGAGCAATCAGCTGTTTGACCATATGCCACTTTATCAATATTTACATACATGTAAATCAATCTCTTTTACTTACAATGCTTCCTCATAATTCATTGACCTTAAAATCAATTTATCGATGATGATGTACCAGTTATACAGCTTATCCTATATATGCTTTTCTTCCTTTTTATTGTGTTGTTCAGACCAGAAACTTCCTCATCGTTCAATCATATGGAGATATCACAAAATAAAGGTGTCACATAACACAGGTAGTCCTTTAATTCAGTGTGTGCTAATGCAGGTCAGGCTGTAGTTGTTACTAAGGTTAAAAACTTGGGGTTATTGCAAGACAGATGAAAGCCCAGGGCATCCTACAGATGGAGTGAGTGATCACTGATCACTGATCACTTGGCCCAAACTTTTATCTTTACACCACACATCTCTCAGTCAAATATAAACTTACTCACATAATTATAACTTTGATTCCAGTGAGAATAAAGCCACCATTGGCAAGAGGTGGGAGATTGAATAAATGGTTTAAAGCAACAATGCTCTAACTATGTACATACATGACAACTTGTGTATTTACATATCACTACAGTGTCATGATTAAAATATCATATTTTATATTAAAAAAAATCATAAAAAGGAAAGAAAGATGTGAGGGAGAACCCGTACCTACAGCAGCTCCATCACATACTATTCAAAGGTTATGGACAAAATCAAAGCTTTATAGACAGGCAAATTTAAAGACAAGAAATGTATACCCCAAAATGTTTGATTGCAGAGGCAAAAAAATGAAGAAGAATTCATGTGTTCCTACCCTTTTGATATGAGCATATCTCCAGTTGGTCAGATATCCATTTGAGGGTAAGAGTTTACCATATGTTCCAGGTGTCCAGAAAATCACCAATATCCTAGTGGCTGATTAAGATCTCTTGACATCACCATTAATTACATCCACTACAGCTAAGAGACACAGTAACATTTTCCACATCCACAACACAGATCACAACACCTGTTATTTTTTACCTGTATCTTCAGGTACACCAATGTAAATAACACACCTCTACACTTAACAGGCCCTGTGTGAGGACTAATCACAGTATATCATAACGAGCTATGTAAGTCAATAGACAGAAGCTCAGAGTGTCACAAACACATGGCACAAAGCTCACAGCTAAAAGAAAATAATCTATCCTGGATATATAAATCAGCCAATATCCTGATCTGAACAATACTGGCCTACTCCTGTGTTTTCCTCTGATATTGATTTGTAATTATGCATTTCACTTTTCATCACTTATAATCAAAGCTAGCCTTCCTGCAAAATCCAATAAAGTCACATTATAGCATGGAAAACAAAATGCCCTTTAACATGGCCATGCTGCATGAATTTTTACAAAGACAATGCATGAAAGTCATTATATAAGATGAATTATACATGAACAATAGATCAGGTATTGTTATCATTGAAATCTGTAACAGCAAGTTCCCTGGAATGAGCATATAAATCTGTGTCCTCAGTGACCCCTTGGTGATATACAGATCATCACTTTTGAATAATTTAAACACATTGAATCAAGTTCATTGAATGATGAATGATAACTTGGTACCTTGTCATTGTATTCTATGTCATTATCAGTTGCCTGATTGAATTGTCCTTTAACGTTGCACTTAAGAATCTTTCACTTATATGGAGATATCCCTATATGTAGGTGAAGGGCTATAAACTTTGCCTATGCTCAGCACTTATGGCCAATGAGAGGGAGGGTTCTTCAATGTGCCAACACCTACTGTGATAGTGGACCTGAGTTTTTACTGTCTCATCGGCAGGACACAGGAAGACAACCACATTGCAGTGCAGATTCAAGCCCACAATCAGAAGACATACATGCTAAAGGCCGAGCCCTGGCAACTCCTATGCCATGGCTGCACCACTGTGCTATAAACTATTAAAACGATGCACTATACGCAGACTCCCCCATAAAAAAAATTCTAGGTTGGCAAGACTGCATGCAGTAATCACCATGATGGACCTTATATATGGGAAAACTAGAATCTAACTTTTTGTTGTACTTATGGTAGATTGTATACTTTATCGGTTATTTTTCCTATACATGTATTTATCTTAATATCCTTCTTTTTTTTTTTCTTTTTTTTTTTTTATGGGGGGGGGGGGGNNTTGGCAAACTGGTAAGCAACGTCAGCAAGCAACCAAATTTCATCATTTTCCAAAAATTGTTTATTAAATTACACAACTTTCATGACATTTTTATTGTTCACCTGAAGTTAAGTCTAACTGAACCAAGGGAAAAAATCAGCCCCACATCTAGTATATCTGACTATCAATTAAAAACAGTCCGAATCCACTTTTAGATAAAAGGGCAATAACTCTTTTTTGGAATTTTTAGTCAGGACCATGAAAAATGCCCAAAACAAAGTGCGAGCTATATGTACCAACCCAAAAATTAATTGGCATTTGATTGCTGTAAACAGATCTGAGTGATGGAAAAAATGGAAAACTGATTTTTGATAACAGTTGATAGTTATAATTATAAGTAAGTCGAACTGATAGATAGAAAAAGATCCAATACAAGTCAATATACATGTATGTGTGACAGCTGTGATTTACAATCTTATTTCCTAAATTAAGTCTTCTCTGACTGTTGTTCTTGTTGTGTTGTTGTTGTTCTTGTTGTGTTGCTGTTGTGCTTGTGTTGTTGTTGTTCTTGTTGTTGTGTTGTTGCTCTTGTTGTTGTTGTTGTTTAAAATCCCACGCAGGAATCCTCCACTTCTATGGAAATGTCACCATGGCCGTGACAGGCTACAAATTCGGCCTATGGCTGCTTATAGCCATTAAGTAGTGAGGGTTCTTGAACATGTTGACACCTTCTGTGATACAAGGCCTCATTTTTGGTTATCATTACCAGACTCTCTATTTACATGTGTATGTAGAGATAAAGTATTGTGACTGATTACTAGGTATACTGCTGAAATACCGTAGAAGCACATACATGTCAGAGGGCAACAGTCCAATTTTATTATCATTGATACATGTGCAGCAATCATGCCCACATGGTACAATGACCCGTCTCATGCCCTATCCACACAGAATTCAGTGAGAATATTTCTGATTAGAATTCAGGAAGTCCCTTAAATAGAGAATCCAGTAATTCATTGTTTGTTTCATTGGTACTTGGGGCAGTCAAATCATTGAAGATTGATAGGAGGGTAGACCTAGAGAACTGTTAACTTTGGTCTGTCACAGAGCAGATTTGAACCCACAACCGCATGGTCAGAAGGGGATCACAGTAGCCACTAAGCCACTTTAAATCTTTCCTCTCTTGGTAAATAAAAGAGAGAAAAATGAACTAATTAAACTTAAACTATCTTACACTAAAAACAGAAGAGTGTAGTGTTAGCATTCTAAATGTTGTATCTAATGTGTCACAGAGCAAAACATAAAATTTCAGTGTAATACAATTAAATTGTTGATATTACTAGTATAGTGATAAATAAGTTCAGCTCTACAGACTTCATTGCAGGCATGACAATGAAATGTCTGGAAATTTTGTTTCCAGTAGACGATCAAGATTTGTATGTGGAACAGATTACCAAGAGAAAGCTATACAACAAGACACTGTCCTGTTAGCAGGGAGAGAGAAGCGTTACTAGTTATCACAGATCTTTATAGCTTATCTTGTTACTACAGTTTGTGAGCCTCACTATAAATGTCAGAATACGAGTACCAACCAGACTATATATTCTGCCCATAAAATATCTGTTACAAATTGTCTATTTCATTTGTAAAATCCAGGAACCAGCCATTAAATGTGACAAATAGATAAATATACCACTTTCCATTGGTAGTTTATTGTGCTCAAACATAGAACAATGGCATTTACATGTATAGTGCCACAGTCTACTTGTGTGGTATGCCTAATATCAGCAAAGAGCACAGTCACANNAGAGCACAGTCAAATACATGTAGAACAATGACACTTATAGTGCCACAGTCTACTAGTGTGGCATGCCTAATATCAGCACAGAGCACAGTCACAGAGGGGTGAAGATCTTTCAAGATATTTTGTACCCTTTTTTCTGTTTTGTTCTAAAAATTTGTGAAATCCTAACAAATCTTCACTTATGAAAAATATCAAGTATACTAGTTCCTCTATATGTACATGTATGTATGTGTCTTACTTTGTAAATCATTTCCAGCGCGATTATACAAAGTGGCAATATTATTTAATTATGATAACATAAGGTGAATATTGAGCTAAGCTGATCAATTATAGCATATTGTAATTATTGTGTGAACAATGGCCAAGAACTACCATGTAGCAATATAAATATCACACACTTCCTGGACAGAATTGATCACTGAGGAAATCAAATTCATGTCTGATGTCTCATTTAATTACCATGTGATATCCGCATCATCTTATTCAAAAGTGCAAAAACATAATTATGGTACTCGTCACCCATATTTCAGGAGTTGATATGCTGTCTGTACCGTCCCAGCCACCAGATCATAATTTGCACTAAGTGATCTCTGCTGGGCAGAGCTCTCACATTTTATATCCTGAAATATGATGCTTGAAATTTACAACCTCAGTAAACAATGCTCTTTGTACCACGTTGTGTATAAGATGTTCTGCCATCACCTTCTGCATCATAGTAAAATGCCTATCTGAAATTCTCGTAATTTCTTATTTAATAACTACTCTGTGATTACCGATATCCGATGTCACAGCACGGTCTATCTCGGATACTTTGCGCATTGATTGGAAGATAAATACAGTAATGCGACATTTCCATCTCAGGAACAAGGTAGCCAGTAATTGATTCCCACATTCTGCCCTCCCGCAAAGATCAACCTTTACATGCCTGACTCGAGTTATATCACTTTCACGTGCAGACATATTTTAGCTATAACAATTTCCAGAAAACATGAGACAGGCAATTGCAATGATTAATAAGTCCCATCTGAAGATCTTATTACAATAAATCTAAATACCATGAATGTAAGTCCCTGTGATCCCAGGAATCTTATAAGGCATGTCCTTGTCACACAATTATGAAATCGAAATGAGTTACATTAAAAGGAAATTGATACTGATGACAGCAGAATTAATCAATTTCACAAAGACTTCAGCATGGTGAACAAAACTCAGACATTCCAATTCTTGTGCAAAAAAGGAATAAGAGGGAGGTCAACAAGAGCAGTTAAAGATTTTATAATCAGATGGGTAGATTCATGATGCAATTGTTCTATTGGGAGTATTCCTTGCTCGAGGCCAGGGTCTTGGGGGAATCCCCAAGCTCAGCCTTAATCAGATCAAGATAGGAATAGAAGACTTATGCAAACTGGAGAATCAGAATTTATAATCAATAGCCAAGAGAAAAAGAGCAATTTTCTGAGAGGAATCACAGCAACAGACATATATTAATTATATATTTTGGTATTTCCCAGCAAATTTTACAATGTACTGATATACCGAAGATCATAACATGTATATTTACATGAGAATTTTTGTATTGAAAACAAACCTCAATTGTATTGGAGCATGGAATGACTCAAAATGTCATAAGTTTTTAAAAAAAACACACATCAAAGTCTCATTTGTACATAATGAATAACACAAAATGTTATCTGTATAAAATGGCCAAGTTACAATGACATTCACAAAAATGACCTAGTCAGAACAATAGCAACAAAATATCACCCAGTCAAAAAAACATCAGTATAAAATGACCAACTCAAAATATGTCATTGTAAGTCATCAACTCACAAAAGTGTTAGCAGAAAATGAACGGTCAAAATTATACCTATTATCCTAAGGAGATGGATGGACCCCATCAACAACTTTGTTCTTTGACCTTGACCTTTTGACCCAGAAGATCAATAGGGACCCTTCTTTAGTCATGACCAATCTATGTAGGAAGCACCCTAATTGAAAAACAAAAAGTATTTGTTCATGTTGAAGAAACAAATTTGGTGTCTGTGGACATTATTCTACATCCACAAAAATTGACCTTGACCTCAGACCCCAAAATTAATAATTGTCCTCCTTCAGTCATATGGAGTATCATCATGGTAGGTCAAGTAATACTATAGTTATACTTTGGAGATGAATGTTGTGTCTGTGACAGACATAATGAAACCAGAATACCAACAGAACTTTACTGAGGGGTAGGGGAGGGTTAAATGATATCATTATGAAATGACCAAACCAAGATGTTATCAGTTTAAAATGACCAAGTCAAAATGTTATCAGTTTAAAATGACCAAACCAAAATGTTATAAGTATAAGATGACTACTAAAATCTTTCACCTGAATTATACACAATACTACAATTCACATTCAGAAGTCAATGCCTAACATCCTAGTGCTAAGTACATGTACCCCACATTATGTATCGCATTATCATTATGGGATGGTGAATGGTGATTATATCATGTGATAAAATGATCTTCCAAGGTTATGCTGATCAGCTCAATAAAGATTCCTCCCATGGGAGCAATGCAGATTCAATTATATCATTGGAATATTGAATTCTGTACAAGTCTGAGGCAGATTGCTGACTGTTCAGCTTATGGAAGTTATGACAGCTGATTTATTAGTGCCTAATTCTCATATAGAACAGACAAATTAATGACAAGTCTGAATGAAAGTTACACCTCCAAATAAAGCTAATCTGTTTCTATATCTCCATAATCTCATATTTGGCAGACATATAGTAATTGGTCTGTCTGTATGATCTTGACCTTTATAATTAACCCACTATAACAAAAGTTGAACTTTATCATACTTTGCCAATCATAAGTGATTATTTCTCAAGTGTGTTCCTACGACAGGTATTTGATTCCACAGTGTATGACCTTCTAACCTTGACCTTACATTGACCCACTTTAATAAAACTACTGTTCCTAGTCATGAGTGATATCCTGGATGTAACCTTGACCTTCGGGTTTGACCTGCTTTTACTTTGAAAATATCTTCAAATTGCTCTTTTTTCACAACTGTATTCCTTAAAACAAGCTGATTCATTTCTTTGTAAGTTTTAACTTTGAAGTTTGACAATTTATGATTTTTTTTGTTCATTTCTGTCAGATACTGTAGAATCTACATCAACATTAGTGAGTCCTAAACATGTCTTGTATCTGTGAATGTTTGAAGTTGCTTTACATTGCATTCAACATGATTCAATTGTTTCATTGGTCCTATAGTAACAGTTAAATCTTTGACCCTAGGCAGCAGGGAAGCCGAAAGCCTTGTGGTTTTTCTACAAATTTTATTCAAATTTTATGACTTTCAAGTTCAAGTTTTTTATTTCTGCCCCTCAGTTCTTATGAAACAATTGTTGAATTACCTGACCCTTTATTTCAGGAACTTCATAAATCCTGTTCATACATATCGTCAAATCTTCGTTAGTGTGACACATGCAGGATAGACAGCATGTGTGAACCATTGCCTCAAATGAACCAGTACTATTCAACAGTTAATTTTTGCCCCCTAAGTTAACTCTTCATATTTTTTTTAATACAAATGAGCAAACAGAAAAAAAAAACTGTATATATTGGTTGGCTGTATTGTTGTTTTATGTCCCACTTAAGAATCTTTCACTTAAATGGAGACGTTAACGTACCAGTATGACGGAGAAGGGAGACAAATTTGGTCTATGCTTGGCACTTATTGCCAAAGAGGAATGATGTTCTTTAATGTTCAGACACGTACATGTATTGTGACACATGGGGCTTGGTTTGTACTGTCTCATCCAAAAGACAGGGACAACTAACCGCAGTGAGGCATGAATTCGAACCCAAGGCCCCAACGTAGCCATGTAACAATGACATATTATCAATAAGTAAACTGACAACTCTCTCTGGAATCTGGGGGCTGCCATGACTAGTAGTTAGTGTGTTCCACTTCTGAACAAGAGGTCCGGGGTTTGAGTCTAAGCCATGTTACGGTTGGGTGTCACTGACTTTCTGAGAAGACAGTAAAAACCAAGGTCCTGTGTTGCAGTAAGTGTTGGCATGCTAAAGAACCCTTCCTGCTCTACAGCCATAAGTGCCAAGCATAGCCCTTCACCGGCACAAAGTGATGTCTCCATATACAATGTACATCTAGTGAAAGATTCTTGAGTGGGACAATACAACCAACCAATTTGGAATCTGAACCAAGGGCAATAACCTTGTAATGTAAAGAGACTGACAAGTGATACAAATACATCAATAACATAGTTATTTATTACAAGATAAGGATCAGTGATGCAATAAACATGTCACTCCTGGACACAGCAATATGTAGATCTAGTACAGAAAGATATCAGGTAAGGTCAAACAAACTTTGATTTGAGGACTCTTAATATGTACAACTGATGTATCAGGGATATTGATTTACTGAAAAATATTAAATGTGTATTTATTTAATTTTAATTTCATTTCATTTTCAAAATCAGTCTAACCTGCCTTAGCAACCCACTGAATTACAGGACTACCTGTCTTACGTGACCTAAATGTGTGGTTCCCAAAATGACTTTTTCCTATATAAATCACCTGAATTAAGAGACCATCTGTCATATGTGACCCTTTTTGCTCCTTTCCTTGGACAGTCTCTTAAAACAGGTTAGACTGTATAAGATATGTAAGGTTTTTTAGCGACATATTTGTTGAATCTATTGTTTGCTTTCATTTTGTTTTTTTATTTGTTTTATTTACCTTTTTTTGTTGGATATTGTTATTTGATCTGTTTTGAATGAATTCTGAAGATGACAAAAAATACATAATATCACTATTTCATTCACAGAGGAGATTAATTATAATCCATATTGTTATACAATGTTTTTATTTATAACAAAACTCACACCTGATTATTTTCTGTTAAATTTTACACCTTTTTAAGTCAATTTTTATCTCCTACTAATCAGCTTGAGATTAACTCAAAACCTGTCAACCAAAAAACAATTTAATCAAAAGTAGATATTGTTTTAGGAAAAAAAGGTACAATCAATTTTTGCAGATTTGGTTTTAAAAATGAAGTCAGAGGCTATTGTGGTTCAGTGGTTTGCATGGATGCCTTCTGACCTTGAGTTCATGGGTTTGAATCCACACAGCGAAGTATATTTTAGACCTTTTAAGGTTCTGTGATGCATGTATTGTAAAATCAAATAATACTTTGGTTTATGAACCGTTCCTTGCACAAAAATTTTATATGCTGACTTTTTTCAGTAATTTATCTCCTATAGCGATCTATCCAAAATCTGCCTAGTGGTTTAAAGGGAAAAAAATGTACACACTTGCAAAACTGATTTTTTTTTTTACATTCTTTTAGATTGCCATTTAAGTGGGCATTTCATAGACTATGGATGAAACTTGGGAGTCTTTCAGTACATAAAAAAGAATTAGACTGATTTCCCATGGTGCCCTAGAAATTTACGACAGCCAACAAAACATTAGATAAAAAGAACGTACTCAATGATATAACAGATTGACCACAGGGAATTTTGGTGTTTATGAAAAATCTTAGTTGATAAATGAATTGTCAATGCAGTCAGTCGTCATGATTGATCAGAAAACTTTTAAATAAATAAATAAATAAATAGTCTACAAATTAAAAACAAATTCTTTAAAAAAAAAGTAAAATGTAAATGACATTTACAAGTAGTGCCTAAAAACCCCTATATCTCTGGACCTTTGGTATTCCCTTTCTAATGCATTATCTCCACTGTTCAAAAGCAAACATGGTTTCTGAAAAGTGTTACTGTTTCCATCTGAAAAGGTGTGTGTTAAAGTTAAAGAGTCTACCTGTAAATCTAGGAGTATCTGTGTGTTCTAAACAGCTGGACATCTGTCAGCATCTTGTTGTATACGTGACATTGACGAATCATACATGTAGTAATTTTTGTATAATCTGAGCTTAACTTCATATTGGCATTCTAATCACCTTAAACAAAATGACAAGTTTCCATGGTTACCTGTGTATTTTCAGTCTGTAATCTGTTTGTTGTTTTTTCTGTCTTACAGAATCTGATAGAGGGATTTTGTTTCTTTCATTGCAAACTAGTAACTATGAAAAGAGTAAAGGAAAAAGAACATCAAGGCTGTTGGAATTAGCACAGAGATCTCTCCTGCTTGGAATAAAGACCTTAGCATAGATCAAATTTCTTGACTAGTATTCAGCTTGATTCCATTGAAATAATAATGGAAATGGTTTTAACATTTTATACACTTGTACAAACCCCTATTGAAATCTTCATTGAAACTCAATCACAAAGTATTGGCAAATTATGACTTCCTACCATGAGCTTAATCTGAGCTCTATACGCCACATATGATGATGCCATGTTGGTCATATTTTAATGGTCATAATTTAGTTGTAAATAAGGAACTTGGTGTCATTGTAACTAGATATGGTCATCAGCCTCCTAAAAGTAAACTAACAGCACCTCATATTGGTGGAGGGTTGTGTTATTGATTAATGTGCTAATCAAGAATCTTTCACTTATATAGAGACATCTTTTTATCCTGGGGAAGGGCAATGTTGTTGTTGTCCCCTATCCTGGGGAAGGG